>NQII01005414.1:136054-169157 GCA_002778355.1 Clitarchus hookeri
TTTCAAAATTGCACCTATTAAAATTTTGGGGTAATATATATAACCCAAGAAACATTAAACATATTTAAACTAAAATTTCGTACACTGGTATATCTTTGTGTAAGCAATTAATGTTGAGATAAATATAGTTGCTGGTATGACAATATGTAATATAGCACCAATTGAAAAAATTAATATTTTGCATTATAACTTGGAAACTGTTCACCCAATTCTCATTCAATTTGCGAAGTACGTAAAACTACAGTAGGCCATGCAAACATAAATTATTGAACTTTGCTAGTTACTTATTTTCAAAATGGTTGCCATAAAAATATTTACAAATTGTTCTGTATATCTGCCATACCATTTAAACAATTTTTACCAAATGTCGTATACTGAAAGTATATATTACATGACTTATATGTACTAATAAATTACCACTTTTTCCTCTAATTTTGAAGCTAGTGCTACGAGAATAGATAAAGTTATTTTGTCATAACTCGGTAAATAATTAATCGATTCCTACAAAATTTGGCGAACATGTAGTACTAATGCAGATGATGCCAAGTAATGTATTTTAAGCATTGTAGACGCTTAGTTTGAAAATGGTGGCAATATAGTTATTTTAGCATAGAATGGTATATTTTCGAAACAATGTAATAAATTCCAACATAACTTTGTATACTGGCAGTAGACATGACACCTATCAAATCTATCTACATGGAGCATCTTTTTGTTCGCCATTTTGAAATATAGCACCATGCGAATAAAATGACTTTTTTATCTAAAATTTCGGGAAAGAATTGAACAACTACTAACAAAATTTGGCAAGCAAGTAGTAGCCTACTGAGGCAAATGATGTCAAGTAGTATGTTTTAACCATGCTAGACACTAATTTCTTAAATTGCGTTTATATAACTATTTTACATTGTAATTATACTGTTTAAATCATGTAATCAATTTCACTAAACTTTGTATTGGCATTAGATATTACAACTTTAAACTGGATGTATATTTAATCTTTTTTCCGCCGTTTTGTAAGACAGCACCATGCGAGTAAATAACGTTTTTGTCATATTTCGGGAAACAATTTCCATATTCCTTCCAAATATGGCAAACAAAAAGTACTGCAGCAGGTGGTGTAAACAGTCATGTTTTATGTAGGACACGCACNTGTTTAAATCATGTAATCAATTTCACTAAACTTTGTATTGGCATTAGATATTACAACTTTAAACTGGATGTATATATAATCTTTTTTCCGCCGTTTTGTAAGACAGCACCATGCGAGTAAATAACGTTTTGTCATATTTCGGGAAACAATTTCCAGATTCCTTCCAAATATGGCAAACAAAAAGTACTGCAGCAGGTGGTGTAAACAGTCATGTTTTATGTAGGACACGCACTTATTTTTAAAATTGTGGTTAAATAAATATTTTAGCTCAGTATATTTTATTAACGAAACAAATTCCAACTTAACTTTGTATGCTTGCAGTTCCTATTACAACAATCAAATTTGTCTATGTAGAGCCTCATTTGTCTGCCATTTTGTAAGACAGCACTACGAATAAAAAAGAGGATGTTTATCTTGTACCTCGGGAAACAATCAGCCCATTTTTACCAAATTTGGCGAAGATGTTGTACTGTGGTACGCCATAATAATAAATAGTAATTTTTAACGTAGGACACACTTATTTTCAGAATGGCGGCAATAAAATCATTTAGAATCTGCCGTCGACATCTTCGAAACTATGTAATCTGTTTTAACTTAACTTTGTATATTGGCAGTATANCAGAATGGCGGCAATAAAATCATTTAGAATCTGCCGTCGACATCTTCGAAACTATGTAATCTGTTTTAACTTAACTTTGTATATTGGCAGTATACCATCATCGAAATTATTACTACATTACTTTTTTGTCCTCCGTTTATGAAGATTGACACAAGAAAGATATGGAGTTTTTATGCCATGTCTCGAGGATCGATCAACCGATTCCCAATAAATTTTACACTGGAACATTTCAAATAAATTTGTACCAAATTGTGCGCACACCATAAATGCTACAGCAGCCCATGCAAACTTTCCTGACTTAATTTGGTAAGATAACGATGTTCAAATTGGCAGCTTCATAAATCGTTCAGGTAAGTTTGACATATATGTATATTAAACGGTTCAACCAAATTTAACCAAAAAATTTGTATTTTGACAGTGTACGTTATCAGCATCGTATAGAGAGCCTCTTTTTTTCGTGGTAATTTTGTACGGTAGCGTTAAGAAAGAAAATAAAGTTTTTTATGTCTTCTTAAGGACCAAACAACCGATTTACATCAAATTCTTCACACAATTATGTGTATTAGACACTATGTTTTTCAAAATAGAGGCCCATACAATTATTTTAGGATAGCAAACCCTAACATTCGAAAAATTATCTTGATTAAATCCGAAATTGTTACTCCAAATCCGACCCCATTAATAATTGTTACTCCAAATCCGACCCCTTTAATGCAGTGGATTGCATGCTAGTTTATAGTACGAGGTTTTCTTGGTTGAAGTCCCTGGTAAGGAATGTGTGTATTTGTAATTGCCTCACTACTGTTGCCTATGTTAGTGGTTTCATTTCCAAAGTTATTGCTTTCAAAGAGAAGACAAGTTCTTCCTANAACCCCCTTAATAATTGTTACTCCGAATCCGACCCCTTTAATGCAGTGGATTGCATGCTAGTTTATAGTACGAGGTTTTCTTGGTTGAAGTCCCTGGTAAGNAATCCGACCCCTTTAATGCAGTGGATTGCATGCTAGTTTATAGTACGAGGTTTTCTTGGTTGAAGTCCCTGGTAAGGAATGTGTGTATTTGTAATTGCCTCACTACTGTTGCCTATGTTAGTGGTTTCATTTCCAAAGTTATTGCTTTCAAAGAGAAGACAAGTTCTTCCTACAAACTCAGCTATTAAGTAATTATTTGGAAATTAATTGCTCCCATGTTAAGAAAAGTATGATCATCAGTAACTCCTCGTTTTATTTGAAAACCTTACATTAGAACAGAAAATATATAATGATGGTATGAAAGTTATTAAAATCGTGAGCGCGCCTGCGACAACAGTAAAACTAAATTCTCAGAGGCGGGACGAGTTACAACTTCG
This sequence comes from Clitarchus hookeri, assembly GCA_002778355.1. NCBI lineage: Eukaryota > Metazoa > Arthropoda > Insecta > Phasmatodea > Phasmatidae > Clitarchus > Clitarchus hookeri. The sequence continues at coordinate 139,175 of NQII01005414.1, forward strand.
AAGTTACGTTGGTATGATTGATGACATGGCTTGTTGATATTGGCTAGTATTTGTGTGTTTGTTAGGAATTTCCCTTCGACTGTGCAAAACTCGAAATTACGTAATAAATACTGCAAAGGTTATGATTTAAACTATTTCATGAGTTAAAACAATGTCCTAAAGTTGTTGCTTTCATTTCGACGTTTTCGTGGTGGCTTATTTGTAGCTCAGTGAGTGTCGTGTCGGTTACAAATGTAACGCGTGTGCATTCGAAATGGCTTTGACACACAGAATAGACTTTATAGTTAATATATGACAAGGGGAACTGGACTTACAGGGTATATGTGTGTTAACCATGAACAACTGTTGCCGACTGTAGTAATTGTTTATAGATCACGATTTTATATATCTCAATTTGGTAACGTTAACATGCAGGTTTGAAACACAATTAATTTATCTGCCTGGACATACATATAATTTAAACTTTTGTCGCTGCTCAAAAAGTTGCAAAAAATGCTTAAATTGAGGCAGTAAAACTCATATAATAATAACACAATAAAACTGACGAAGGCAGTAAAATAAGGGTTAAAATGTACTTTTCAGGGAATACCTACAACTGCATACAATCATTAAATATATTTTATTGAAAAATAAGGGTGGGTAACACATTTAATACGACGGCATAAAATTAGGTAATGAATTCAGTTCCATCGTTGTACACTGCATAAATAAATATATGCTTACAAGTTCAGTGTTTTCGCAATGGGGTTATAAACTCGATCAACATGCCATTTTATCCCTTAGTACTGTCTGGCTTCTCCGTTTCAAACAGTACCATATAGCTCAGATTTGCAGGACACCTAAATACTTCAGTTTTTAATTTTTTTTTTGTTGAAATATAGAGCAAACAAATTTATAACAATAAAGTTGCTGTTCTGCAGTTTAAACACTAGTTCACATTTTAGATTTAGTCCGTAATTTCCACATTGAAAAAAAATTACAAACAATAAAAATAATTACCAAAAATGTTATAAAAATTAGTGAAATCACATTTTGAANCACATTGAAAAAAAATTACAAACAATAAAAATAATTACCAAAAATGTTATAAAAATTAGTGAAATCACATTTTGAAAAAACTGCAGGTAGTTTTATTATGATTTAACATGTTAATAAGACAGCGATTAGCACTATGCACAAATTTCATCCACAAACTGTTATGAAAGAAAGAGCTAAATAAATACTATAACATGCTGCTGGTTTGCATCACTTCCCGTGCCCCATACTGCAAGAGCGAGCAAATCAGTTGTCCGAGTGTAAAGTCGTAACCCAAGGTGTGCATGGACATTTACAAAGGCATGCCACCACGCATACCACCGCCGCGCATACCGCCACCACGATAAGCCTATCGCGATTCGTATCTTCTTCTGCCTCGGAGCGAATGGAATTTCAGGTGTTATATTTGCAAGAATGTTCTCGTCATTGCCGTAGCCTCTCTCAGCAAGACTCGAGGTGCGGGGAACCTTCTAGATCGGGTATACGAGACTACTTAAATTGTGATAGGCCTCCGAGCAGACATTCTACGAATTTAATTGACAGGTGTCCGAAAACAGCGAAGGGACGAGCCAGTAAAGTGACGAGTGGCAGCGAGAGTGACCAGCGAAAGTGAATTCTGCAGGACTGCGAGCATCGGTACACTGGACAGTGGGACTGACGGGTGGGACTATTGAACTGGATGTNAAGTGAATTCTGCAGGACTGCGAGCATCGGTACACTGGACAGTGGGACTGACGGGTGGGACTATTGAACTGGATGTGTGAGTGACAGACATTTGAAATGATGAGTGTGAATTAAGTGACTGTAACCAATGTAGAAACTGTTATAAGGACCTTAAGTAGAATAGAGATAGACATAAAATATTGTTCTCACTGAGAATATGCGGGTAATTATGCAGGCAGGGGTAATAGCTTTTTGAATATAAACAAATTAAAATGCAAATTAATATTTATTGTTATAAAAAATCCATCCTTCACGAATGCGGATATGCCTCTCTGGAGTCTTGTAACACTGGTGTCGGAAGTGGAGTGGAGGGCCATTAATTGTAAATAACTTACGCAATAGACTAGAAAGTCGTAATATTAAAACCACATAATAAATGCTGGNGTCGTAATATTAAAACCACATAATAAATGCTGGCCGAAATATTACTACTATTTTGTGTAATAACTGCAGTGAACATTAACGAGAAAAATGTCTCTAGAGATGGAGGCACTGCGAGAATTAATTGAGTGATTAAGTAGCCAAATGAGCGCAAGTGTTATTGGCCCAGATAACAAAATTGGTAGTTGAATGAAAGTGTAAACCAGAATTTAAAGAAGGAAANGAGCGCAAGTGTTATTGGCCCAGATAACAAAATTGGTAGTTGAATGAAAGTGTAAACCAGAATTTAAAGAAGGAAATAGACACAGTGAACGAGAATGTATACAGGAAAATCTAAGACGTTGGCAAATTAGTAAATACAATAGTTGAATGTGTAGACGAGAAAATTGACATAGTAAATTAAAGATTGGATAGTGTAAAATAAATAGTGAATAATGCAAATGACAGGATGGACAGTGTTAGTGGGAGAGTGAATGGTGTGAAGAATGAAACGAGTGCTATGAAGAAGGAAGGTGGGAATTTCTTCAGCAGCGGAGTTCCCCTATCACTTCACTGGCAGCCGAGAAACGTGGGGAAGCAGTGCAAGTCGTAAACAATACAGCAAACTTAGGGGACAGCCGGCAGCTCTACGGCATTGCTCTGACGCAGCCACGAGTGGGGAGATGGGCTGCAATTAAGCCTGCCCCTTGCGGTGGTCACACTTCTTGATGAGAGTACCAACTCTAATTTAAAATACTCGCAACCCTGAATGGCTGGTCAGACAAACCGCAGGCTTACTACATCGCCACTGTGCTGAGAGCCCCCACACATAGCGTATGACAAACTCTGCCTGAGCGACATCGAATGGAGTACCCCACAGTGTTGTCGGCCTTGGAGCTATGTTTCGGTGATAGATACCTGCGACATGCCTACCATGCCCAACTGCGAATCCGTACCCAGCGACCAGGGGAGTCACTGCAAGAGCTAAACCAAGATATTATACGGCTGTCCCATCTATCTCTGGAGGAGTGCCCCGAAGAGGCACGATAAATCATCGCAGTCGGTTTCTTAAACGATGCCATCACCAACACGGTAGTATTGCAAGCAGTACGCCTAGCTGCACCCCACACCATTCAGGATGCCCTGACCTTGGCACTTGAGGTGGAATCAGCAAGACAAGGGTCCGCACCCCGTACGAGCAATGACGCTGAANAGCAGTACGCCTAGCTGCACCCCACACCATTCAGGATGCCCTGACCTTGGCACTTGAGGTGGAATCAGCAAGACAAGGGTCCGCACCCCGTACGAGCAATGACGCTGAACGAAGACAGCATGAAGCAGGCACTGAAGGAGTTACAGATGGCTGTGAGTGACATCGCTTCCAGGGTATGTGCTACAGAGCTTCACCCCCCTCCCCAACAGCATGAGTATTGGTCATGTGGACAGATGGGCACCTGAGAGCCAACTGACCACAAAATCAGCAGCAACTGAAGCAGCAGCGGGGAAAGAGGCAGCGAGAGGTAGATGAGAGTACAACACCATCAGAAAATTTGTTAACACCGATTTTAGGGGGCTAAGGTCGGTGACTGCTGGAGGGAAGGTCTCAATGTTCTTACATTTACGTTCTGTGAAACATTATTTTGATGCAATACTAGTGGAGGAAAGCCTAAAAGATGTTCTTGCCAGATGGTCGTCGACAATGGGGCGACCATAAGTGTTTAAGACCAGATGTTCTCGGGCCTTATCCCAGCGATCGTCCAACGACAGTGGAGGAGATTGCTATTTGACTACAGTAACAGATGAGACCACTCCAGTGAAAGATATGATTGAAATTGAAGCTTGGTGCCTTTAGCCAAGAGCACTATGTAAAGATGGCAGAAATATGGATTAATGTCTTTTGGGGCTGATGTACTTTACAAACTGGAGTGTTTCATCGATACTCGACTTGGTGTCCTATGGGTAGACCGTACCGATTTGGTTGTGTCAATATGAAATATTTTCTCCTCACCAATTAGCTATCCAGTAGTCTTTTGTCAACCGACTCTACCACCTGCTTCTAGTGAAATTTTCAGTAGTGACAAATGCTAAGGGAAATTTGCCAAATGTTTGAGTCTAATTGAGCTAGCACAGAAAGTTGGCATCTTACCAGGCATTGTCTTTGTCGGTAATATATTTTTGTCATTAAATTGACAGAGTCTGCCCGGCAAAACGATAAACTTGTCCGATAGTTCCATTCGTGTGGAAAATGGGCCCACAATAGGGTTTGTAAGCAGTTCACACATGTACTTCCATATGTTCCAGAAGCTTCTAGAGTAAAACAAATGGAATGTCATTTACTACAAGTATAGGAGGAAATCCTAGTAAGAAAAAAACAGGAAACGTCAACTGGCGACAAAAGGCTTTCTCTGAATTAATTCATATAAATTCTCCTTGTGTGGACCAAATTACCTATGATGAACTAATGTGACCTACCATCACATTAATACAGGTGATTCCAGACCCATAATGTAGCCACCAAGACGACTGTAGCAGTCGTCTTGGTGGCTACATGGGTCGAAGTGATGGGACATCACTTCGACCACATCCAGTTTCCACCTATCAGGCCGCACCCCATACATCGCAGAACCAGTGTCTCAGCCACTCGTCAGTACACGACGAACTACGTTCCGCCATCACGTATCGCCCACTTTTACAGCCCCACAACCTAAAGAAGAGAGACAATACGATAATTCACACTTTCACTGCCTAACCAGCATTTTGCTGGCTATAAAGGGGGCTTGGTGTTTCGCAGAATGCAGTTTAGGGAATTCTGAAGGAAATGGAGGAGTTAGATGTGACAGAACCATCAGTTAATCCATAGTCTTGCCCAATTTTACTNACCAGTGTCTCAGCCACTCGTCAGTACACGACGAACTACGTTCCGCCATCACGTATCGCCCACTTTTACAGCCCCCCAACCTAAAGAAGAGAGACAATACGATAATTCACACTTTTACTGCCTAACCAGCATTTTGCTGGCTATAAAGGGGGCTTGGTGTTTCGCAGAATGCAGTTGAGGGAATTCTGAAGGAAATGGAGGAGTTAGATGTGACAGAACCATCAGTTAATCCATAGTCTTGCCCAATTTTACTNAGGGAATTCTGAAGGAAATGGAGGAGTTAGATGTGACAGAACCATCAGTTAATCCATAGTCTTGCCCAATTTTACTAGTTTAGAAGAAAGATTGCTCTCTGAGGTTTTGTGTGGATTATCGCCAGTTTAATAATGTGACAAAAAAGATTATTATCTGCTTTCAAGGATCGATGACACACTGAACAACCATGCTGGTTCGCAACGGTTTTCTACTATGGACATGAAGAATGGGTATGGGCAGTGCGAGATGGCCAAGGAGGACCAAGAGAAGACTGCATTTGAGTTAAAGGGGAAAGTACTTGGTACTTCAATGTTATGCCTTGTGGGTTGTGTAATGCCCCTGCCACCTTCGAATACCTGATGGAAAAAGTACTCGCCTGTGATATCTATCAGGTTTACCTAGATTATATTGTTGTGACAGGAAGGACACTTGAAGTGCACCTGCCATGTTTAGACTCTGTATTCCAGTAAGAGGCCACAGTCAACTTGAAATTAGTTTTTAAGAAATACCGCCTGTTCCAAATGAAAATAAATTTCTTGGGATATGTAGTGTCTGCCCACGGAATTGAAAAATACCCAGAGAAGTCCAAGGTCATAATAAATTGGCTGACACCAATTTAAAAGTCCAAGGTGTAGTGTTTTCTAGGCTTGTGTGCCTACTTCCAACGACTTGTCCCTGGGTTCGCCACGATCGCCAAGAGACTACATGAACTGACCGAGGCAAAAATATTTCATTGGACCACAGTGTAGAGCTTCGTTTAGTACGCGAAAGGAAATTCTGATATTTTACAAAGTCCTATAATTCTTGAAAAGTGAGAGCACATTCGTTTTTTATACTAATGCTAGTGATGTAGGCATTGTTACTGCGTTCTCTCAGATTCAGGATGGGAAGGTGAGACCACTAGAATTCATTAGTAAAATATTGCACAAAGCTGAGAGAATTTACTGTGTTACACCGAAGGTGTTCTGGCCCACTTCCACACCTATCTTTCTGGCAGAGATTTCATTTTTTAGAACCGACCCTACTTAATTTCGCTGGTTATTTAATTTCAAGAGCCCCATTGTTTNCTGGCAGAGATTTCATTTTTTAGAACCGACCCTACTTAATTTCGCTGGTTATTTAATTTCAAGAGCCCCATTGTTCAAATAGCCCGGTGGATACAGCATCTTCAAGAATATTACTTTTCAACACAACACAGATCTGCATGCCTTCACAGCAACGAATATTCACTTTTTAGGAGATTATGTGAACCATCATATCTTCATTGCGAATGCCAAGAAAAAATCTGTGGTGAACCACTGAATGTACGAAGGACAAGAATTCAAGGTACTGTATCTCGTGATGGGTCACCTAACTGGAGTGATGAGGNGAACCACTGAATGTACGAAGGACAAGAATTCAAGGTACTGTATCTCGTGATGGGTCACCTAACTGGAGTGATGAGGGTATTAGGAAAAATGAGCTGAATGTTCCCACTTTGCATCCATTACTAGAGTTGAAAGAAGCTGACTGTGGGCCAAAATGGAAATATGTATCCAGCCTGAAGCACACAGGTCAAAGCATACTGGGCACAATGTAATTCCGTTGTACTGAAAAATGGTGTGCTTTGCATGAACTGGGATATTAATGATGGGAGACACACATGCTTACAGTTGGTCCTTTCATAATAAAGGGTTCATGAAGTCTTGAGGGGACTGTAAAATGCGGCAGCAATTTGTCACTTTGGTGTAAGACCCTCGACAGAGTTAGACTGAAATTATACAGGCTTTACTGTTGCGAGGATGTTGAGAAGTGGCTTTGAATGTGTGACATCTTCACTGCTAGGATGGGATAAAAAACCAGGCGATAANTTGCGAGGATGTTGAGAAGTGGCTTTGAATGTGTGACATCTTCACTGCTAGGATGGGATAAAAAACCAGGCGATAAATTCACCTCTAAAAATGCAATCTTGGAGACCCATTCTAGAGGTTGGCAGTTGATATTCTGGGTCCCTTACCTGTCACCGAGTGAGGTAATCGGTATCTAATGCCGGTCCAAATTACTTTACAGGCCTTAGGTCATTCCCTTCCCAAACCAAGAAAAACTTAAATTTTGTCTGATGCACCCATACAGAATGTCTTTTCGAGGTTTGGAGTGACACTATAACTCCATTCCGATCAGGGAAAATCTTTGAAGCTGCTGTGTTCCAGGATATTACAAAGTTATGGCGATGAAAAATATGTGGACTAAAAGCGGCCTTACATCTTCATCGCTCAGTCAGATAGGATGGTCGAAAGGTTTAACCACGCTTTTGAGCAATACCTGTCGATCTTCGTGGCAGACAACCAAAATGACTGGATTTCAAAGGTGCCTTTGATTCCCCTTGCTTATCGCTCGACAGTTCACGAGTATACATGTGTAACATCACCCATGATATTGTTCGAAAGAGAGATATGCCTCCCTACTGATTTGCTGTTTTGCCGAACGACAAAAGAGGAAGCTGCTGTCCCTGATTATGTAAGCGAATCAAATCACAGACTAGTTGACGTTCGCTGTATTGCACGACAATACCTCAGAACAGATAGTGACAGGAGGATGACCCAGTACGAAAGAAGAATGTTGGGCGGGGTACTTCAAGAAGAAAAAATGATTTGGCTGTGCAACCCACACAGCCGAAAAATTTACTGTCCGAAGCAACAGAAATGTTAGGAAGGCCCCTACAGAATTCTGAAGAATATCAATGGTTTGGTCTTTCGTATTAGTTGTGAAGGTTCTCGGGAGAAGCCAAAGGTTGTCCACATTGACATATTGGCACTCTNTATTAGTTGTGAAGGTTCTCGGGAGAAGCCAAAGGTTGTCCACATTGACATATTGGCACTCTACATAGGTACGGATGTTGCAGAGTCTGTTTGGGACTAACAGACGTAAGGAGGAAGACACTGTTACATGTTACTGGCCTGTATCGCTTCCATATCCCCGTCATGCTTGAGCGAGCATTTCAGTGTTCCAAGAGCAGTGTGGTAACTGGAGTCATATGCAGAGATTTACAAAGGCATGCTGCCATGACTACCACCACTGCGATAAGCCTACCGTATCTTGTGCTATCTTCTGGTTTTGAGAAGATTTAATTTANGCTGCCATGACTACCACCACTGCGATAAGCCTACCGTATCTTGTGCTATCTTCTGGTTTTGAGAAGATTTAATTTATTTTTGTATATAGACATTGGAATATAAAACCATTCTTTATTTATTCTGCACATAATTATGTATTTTCATATATAATATAACTTTGCACATATATATTCATATGTGATGGCATCTGATGATTTACCAATTATCTTTTACTTCTGAAGCGAACAAGTAAGAGTGTTTTCTCAGAGTGCTCCCATAATTTTTATATTTAACATGTATGGCAGAAGGCCTCCTGTGTACATAAGCCGGATTTCTTAAAAGAGCACAGAAGTATTCCTCCTCATTAGACGGATCTTTCAAATGTGTTTCGTGGTGATTCAAGAGGGCAAGTTTGTACAACGGATGAGTGGTAAATTAAAAGTCTTGCGAAATGCTTCGCAAATGGGGAGACATTATTCTGGGCATCAAATATGTTGGAGAGTTTGTCCTTAGTTCGAGGCCCTATCAGATGGTGCTGCATAGATGGTCATGGGCATGCTCGCGAATGTGTGGTATCGATAGTGAGTTATCCAGCATCTGTTCGTTCAGCTCGAGAATTCGTCGGTCAATAACTTGTCAAACAGCATTGGCTGTGTGCTATGTGACAAATGGTCCATACCCAATACGAAATTCAATTAACATGATGAATTATCTGAATATATATAATTATGATTTAGAGGTTAGTTGTTATTCGGGAAAATCAGTAACATCTCGGCAGTAATAAATCTCGGCAGGAGTCAATCTCAGCAGTAGTCAATGTCAGCAGTAGTCAATGTCAGCAGTAGTCAATCTCGGTAGGTGTCAGTCTGCAGTAGTCAGTCTGCTGGAATCAGTCTGCAGAAGTCAGTCTGCAGTAGTCAATTTCGGTAGGTGTCAGTCTGCAGTAGTCAGTCTGCTGGAATCAGTCTGCAGGAGTCAGTTTGCAGGAGACAATTTGTAGGAGTCAGTCGGCAGACGACAGACTGTAGGAGACAGTCGTCAGGCGACAGACTGTAGGAAACAGTCGGCAAGAATTAGTCAGGAGAAGTCAGTCTCGGCAGGAGTCAGTTTGAAGGAGTTAAGTTTATGAATTCATTTATGCTTGAAGAAGAAGAAAGCCATTGATTGTGTGAAATAGTGTGCGGAGAATATGTCTATACCCATAGCTTCCACGATTATAATATCATTAGATAGTAAAACAATGTTGTTTTTATGGGAAAATTTTAATAATAATTAATGATTTTTGAAATGGCTAGCCTCTGAACTGCAAAAACGTGATGGGCGTGGTATGCCATTTACTAAGAGCAATAAATTGAATATTCTTTATAAGACATGTTATATCGTCTGTAATTTATGATTGAAATATTTTTGGTAGATATGGCGGACGGNATATATATTCATATGTGATGGCATCTGATGATTTACCAATTATCTTTTACTTCTGAAGCGAACAAGTAAGAGTGTTTTCTCAGAGTGCTCCCATAATTTTTATATTTAACATGTATGGCAGAAGGCCTCCTGTGTACATAAGCCGGATTTCTTAAAAGAGCACAGAAGTATTCCTCCTCATTAGACGGATCTTTCAAATGTGTTTCGTGGTGATTCAAGAGGGCAAGTTTGTACAACGGATGAGTGGTAAATTAAAAGTCTTGCGAAATGCTTCGCAAATGGGGAGACATTATTCTGGGCATCAAATATGTTGGAGAGTTTGTCCTTAGTTCGAGGCCCTATCAGATGGTGCTGCATAGATGGTCATGGGCATGCTCGCGAATGTGTGGTATCGATAGTGAGTTATCCAGCATCTGTTCGTTCAGCTCGAGAATTCGTCGGTCAATAACTTGTCAAACAGCATTGGCTGTGTGCTATGTGACAAATGGTCCATACCCAATACGAANAGAATTCGTCGGTCAATAACTTGTCAAACAGCATTGGCTGTGTGCTATGTGACAAATGGTCCATACCCAATACGATATTCGATTAACATGATGAATTATCTGAATATATATAATTATGATTTAGAGGTTAGTTGTTATTCGGGCAAATCAGTAACATCTCGGCAGTAATAAATCTCGGCAGGAGTCAATCTCAGCAGTAGTCAATGTCAGCAGTAGTCAATGTCAGCAGTAGTCAATCTCGGTAGGTGTCAGTCTGCAGTAGTCAGTCTGCTGGAATCAGTCTGCAGAAGTCAGTCTGCAGTAGTCAATTTCGGTAGGTGTCAGTCTGCAGTAGTCAGTCTGCTGGAATCAGTCTGCAGGAGTCAGTCTGCAGTAGTCAATTTCGGTAGGTGTCAGTCTGCAGTAGTCAGTCTGCTGGAATCAGTCTGCAGGAGTCAGTTTGCAGGAGACAATTTGTAGGAGTCAGTCGGCAGACGACAGACTGTAGGAGACAGTCGTCAGGCGACAGACTGTAGGAGACAGTCGGCAAGAATTAGTCAGGAGAAGTCAGTCTCGGCAGGAGTCAGTTTGAAGGAGTTAAGTTTATGAATTCATTTATGCTTGAAGAAGAAGAAAGCCATTGATTGTGTGAAATAGTGTGCGGAGAATATGTCTATACTCATAGCTTCCACGATTATAATATCATTAGATAGTAAAACAATGTTGTTTTTATGGGAAAATTTTAATAATAATTAATGATTTTTGAAATGGCTAGCCTCTGAACTGCAAAAACGTGATGGGCGTGGTATGCCATTTACTAAGAGCAATAAATTTGAATATTCTTTATAAGACATGTTATATCGTCTGTAATTTATGGTTGAAATATTTTTGGTAGATATGGCGGACGGNTTGAATATTCTTTATAAGACATGTTATATCGTCTGTAATTTATGGTTGAAATATTTTTGGTAGATATGGCGGACGGTAGGTTTTCAGTATTATAGGTAGAAATGTTCTCGTAATATGGTAGTAATTTTTTTTTTGATCTATCTATGCAACCAGTATGCCATGATGGTATTGTTGATTATATATTTGGTTTTGTATATTTTCGTAGGAAAGGACAATTGGTATGTTCCGACATTATGGCCTCTCAGTATTATTGGTTGGGGTTGTAATATTTTGGTTCGATAGTTGGTAAGGTTTGTCTGTATATATGAATGGTTTTCTGGTATTGTCTGGCGGCAAGCTCTTTGCAAATTGTTTGTATGGTCTGTCCAAATGAGTTGTGTGGTCCGGNGTTTTCTGGTATTGTCTGGCGGCAAGCTCTTTGCAAATTGTTTGTATGGTCTGTCCAAATGAGTTGTGTGGTCCGGCATGGTCTCCGAGTGTTTATGGTTGAAATATTTTTGCTAGAACATTAGATTTTCTGGTCTGGTAGCATGACCTATTNCATGGTCTCCGAGTGTTTATGGTTGAAATATTTTTGCTAGAACATTAGATTTTCTGGTCTGGTAGCATGACCTATTGATACACTTCGGTATGATTTGTCAGCTGGTCAGTGAGGATATTCTGTATGGAGCGATGGTATGATCTGTCTCTAGGACAAGAATGATAATTATGATATAATATAATAATAATTTATTAAAATAAAATTAATTTGGTGGTATTGTCAAGTAATTGTTTCGAATATTTTCCGTTAGAATAGATGTTTGGAATGTTTTGACAATATGATCTATGGGTATTGCTAGTCTGGTGGCACGTATGACTTGCTGGTATGACCTATTCATATGACTTTTCTATTGCTGATTCTCTTTTAATGATATGGACTGTGGGTAACGTCTGATTATATGATTAGTTCATGTAGTTTAGGTTTCATGTGATAGAATGTTTTGTCGGAATATTTCGTAAGGATAGTTGCTTGGTTTGTTTTTTGACAAAGGCTATGTTATAAAAAATGGGTTATTGTGTGATGTTTGAATATCTGGCATTAGNTGCTTGGTTTGTTTTTTGACAAAGGCTATGTTATAAAAAATGGGTTATTGTGTGATGTTTGAATATCTGGCATTAGGGTTGGATAATATTATATTAAAAATGATAGGTTGGTAGGAATGCTAGTCGGTATATTTAATTAAAATTATATTGATATCAGCTATGACCCCGTGTAATGTATATACAACATTGTCATAATTTGCAGAAACTTTAAAAAAATATTTTTATTTGGCAATACCTTTGCATCGTACTTTTGTTTAAGAGTACTGAAATTATGTATAAAGTATATGAGACTTCATATAATCTTGTCGCTATCAGTTTACCTGGAATGATATTCTAAAATTTCCAGCGCTAAATCGGTAATGCAATTGCATCGTTGTGCACTACAATTACGTTATCAGCACAACGACATACATAGTTCGGACGTCCGTAGGATGGGAGAACTGTCTCCCCTTTGGATGACTGAAGGANTTATCAGCACAACGACATACATAGTTCGGACGTCCGTAGGATGGGAGAACTGTCTCCCCTTTGGATGACTGAAGGATGTGCAGTATAGGTAATTTTCATGTATGAAATGTGCAGCCAAAATAACTAATCGCAGGTGTCCCAGGGATGAGGGTACACTTATCACTGGGACAACCCATAGAGTTTCGATGGATGTTTACCACCTTAATTCACAAGATCTTCTCAAGAGCTCTCTGGGTAATCAGTTACTCTAATCTGCAGGATGTCCCTAGGAGCTCCTATGGATGTGGACTGCATTCAACCACAGGACATCCTCAGGAGTTCCCTGGGATGTTAATTACACTCATCTGTAGAATGAATAGCTTGTTGCTGGATATTTGCACCTTTCATTTATGATCTGTGCAGATATAATCTTAATTCAATTAAGCAGGTTCCAGTGATTCTGTATAATGGAATTCCTTTCTGTTAAAACTGAATTGCATTACAATATATATTAAAATTATGTGTCATGGTAATTTAATTTTGAGTTCACCTTGAGTTTTGGTATTATTCAATGCATGAATGTGTACTTTGGTATAATTTAATTTTATTCGCTATTCGTAGAATAATCTTGTGCCAAACAATTAGTTGTGATTGTAACAAACTGTGTTCATCCTAATGAACTATTAAATGAAAAGACTGATTATTGTGTGTTACTCGTACATTTACAGAGGCTGTCACATTACTACAAATTTGCGCACAGCAAAATGTAAAAAAATGGGTACACCTTTTCCTAATTTAAACTTTTATAGATATACAATAGCAGACCGTGGATTACTTGAAATCATTATAACCTAAAATCACGAAACCAAATATGTGACTTTTTACTAATACAAATTGTGAATTGGAGTAATAAAAAAGAAAATGACCTTATCCTCTGCACTTTTGAATAGTTTTATGTACTATTATAATTACGATAATTTAAGCCAATATGTTAATATTATTGCACAGCTAGCTGATATTGTTTTCCCAGATTACAAAATGCCAACATTCGCAATTTGCAGTAGACACCCATGGTATACTGTAAACAAATTTTGTACACCTTGATGGAAATAATAATTGTTCATTTCACCAAAGCATCCCAATTTAATATCCATTTACCTCTGGAAGAAGTGCTACTTAGTTCACTTGACTTCTTCAATGATGTAAAGTAACCTTCACATACTATCATAGCCCATAGCAATAGGGGCCTAAAATGAGGCACTTAAATTCCTTGAGAGCATACTTGAATATATAAAAAATAACAAAAATATAAATGTTCTGTAGTACGGTTCAAATTTCCATACAAATATATGTAGTGTGAATTGCCAAAAGAATGAAGATTATTAGGCTGCTCTCCTAAATGGGAGGTATAACATTAGTCACAGGTAAGTTGCTGTTTGAATGTAATTCAACATAAATTATGAAATTGCAGCCTAAGATACTACTCACAGTATGCAAAAATAAAACAATTACATAAGTAATATACAGCTAAACAAGTAAAATCAATGTCACATTTTAGGCTTACCTACTTTTATTCCTACAGTAAAATCATCTTTAACCCTTGGCATTCCAGTATAAAAAAAACACGGCAAAATGACATTAAACATGCGAGTGTTATTAATATTATAGTGAGAATGAGCTACTCCCCAAGAGATAATAAAAGTTAGCACAAAACGCCAACAGAATGTTAACAGAAATTTGCTGCAATTAAATGTTGACTTGCATTGTAGCAGTAACCCATTTCTTGCAAAACACACAAGGGAAAAGTAAAACGACAGCATTTACTANTGCATTGTAGCAGTAACCCATTTCTTGCAAAACACACAAGGGAAAAGTAAAACGACAGCATTTACTATGCCATACACTGTGTAATGGCATATGTGTACTTCCCATTGTATTCCATATTAATATTAAATTATTTCATATTAAGTACCCATTCTTTAATTTCAATGTTCAATTAGCTCACTCGGTCAAGTAACCAGTTTCCTACTGCCAACCTGAAAGGATTGATACCGAAATTCAGAAGTATCACTTCCTCAAGGGATGTCCATAGGCCATTCTAAGGACTTTGTGTGCTCACTGCACATGCACCACAATTTGAACCAAATGCACCACAATTAGCACCTCATGCACCACAATTAGCCACACACAAACCAAGATTAACACCACACGTGCACACACCACAATTAGTATTACATGTACTACAATTAGCACCACATGCATANACAAACCAAGATTAACACCACACGTGCACACACCACAATTAGTATTACATGTACTACAATTAGCACCACATGCATAACAATTTTCACCACATGCATAACAATTTTCACCACATGCACCACCATTAGTGCCACATTCCACCACAATCAAGACTGCACTCACAACAATAAGCAACACATGATCCATAATTAGCACCTCGCGGACCACAATTAGCACCACCAGTACCACAATTAGCACCACAAGCACCACAATTAGCACCACAAGTAACAAAATTTGCAACACAAGCACCACGATTAGTATCACCTGCACCACAATTAGAACCACGTGCTCCTGATAATTCTCTGTTTGATATATTANACAAACCAAGATTAACACCACACATGCACACACCACAATTAGTATTACATGTACTACAATTAGCACCACATGCATCATAATTTTTACCACATGCACCACCATTAGTGCCACATTCCACCACAATCAAGACTGCACTCACAACAATAAGCAACACATGATCCATAATTAGCACCTCGCGGACCACAATTAGCACCACCAGTACCACAAGTAGCACCACAAGCACCACAATTAGCACCACAAGTAACAAAATTTGCAAAACAAGCACCACGATTAGTATCACCTGCACCACAATTAGAACCACGTGCTCCTGATAATTCTCTGTTTGATATATTACAAGTATAAGAAAATAACTTACGAAAATGTAGGTGCCCATGCACATCGCATACCTCGAAAATTGATTAAAAATCACAGTCCTTTTAAACGATTGCACCTGCTGCGGTTTGGTCAGTATGATTAATGGTATGGATGGCTGGTATAATCGGCTGTTTTGATAGTATTGATATGTTTACCATCGTCTATGATCATTGATATTGTTTGGTTGGTATTTTTTCATAAATATTCGTTATGGTAGGCGTCTGCTGTTAAAGATGCCATGGCAAACATTTTCAAGTTTCGATTTTTAAATACTTTAGTGGGTATGGTATATTGTGAAGTATGTTGCGAAGTATATTTTTTGATGTTGGTTTGTAGAGCAGATGGTATGGATAATAGGTATATTTTCTGGTAATGCCTGTGTGGGCTGAATGGTTAAGGCATGTTTGAGTTATGGTGGGGTCGCGTTATACTGGGGCTGATCGACTTCTTTGCAGTTGTTGGGGGCCCATTAAGGTGCTCCCATAAGTAAAAGGAAGGAGTAGCGTGAGCTTGCCAGTCGTGAGGAGTTTAAGCGATTCTTAAGCCGAGCCGGATGGGTTCAGATTCGTGCTGGCCGGGGTTTAAATACTCGCTTGACTGTGGCTCTGGAGAATTGAGGGGATCGAGTGATGCCTTCTGTGCTCTCACATAGAAGTGTCTGTTGAATTATCAAGGTTGATAGTGGTACTGTGGCCGGTAAAATGGTTATGTGGCCACACATATTATGATTGTGTTTTGGCACAGACATGAGGCAGCCCTTAGGTGCTGGCCTGTATGGGCCGAGGCGAGGCTGTCCTATCTGCCACTTTACCCAGCTGGGTGCAAGTAGATGGCTGGTACCTGTAAATGGGGAAGGGCATTCCCGGCCAGTGTCAACTGTGAAATTCACTGCAGCCGGTTTGGGCTACAGGGAGCTCTCCAGCAGGGGATGACTGTCCCTTTAGGNAGCTCTCCAGCAGGGGATGACTGTCCCTTTAGGGTGATAGACGCTAGGTAGCTCTGAAAGCCTAGTCTACTACAGTTTTATCTTAGTTTAGACATAAAACAGGCGAATAGGAATTGTGGCGCAGGATACCTGCCACTCTTGTAGCTACTGGTCTCACATTGACACTAGTCCTGCGCTGAAGCCGAGGGTGTAAGGAATAATCCGGTATATCCTCGGATTTTTGTATGCATGTTTCAGGGGCTGGATTGTAAGAATGCTGGGCCTCAGGGATGGATTACTTCTGGAGGCGTTCGGGCCTCTCCCCGGCTGGGGTGGAGCGAGCCCGCATGCTTCCCACATTGGGAGTCTAATCGCTGGTGTAAGGCCATACCGCACAATAAGGAATGCAACCGTGTAAAATCTCTAACTTTGAGGGAAATTGTCCTGAGGGGTCTTCCGGTAATGTGAAAGTGTGCATCATTCAGGAGACTTACGTCTGCCCTGTGCTTCCGAAAAAAACATGAATGAATGCAAATAAACACGGGTTAAATAGAATGTGCTACTATGACTCCTTTAAGGTAGAATCACATCGAATGGGTATTATGTTATGGGCTGATCTCAACTGTATAGTTTCTTAACACACTTGGGTTGTGTTATATGGTATGGTTGGTATAATGTGTGGAATGGTTTCCAACATATTTGACTAATGATAGCCGATACATGGGAAATGGTAGTGACTGTATGTGTGTGCCGGTGATTCCTATACTGCTAAGGCATTCATGAAATAAATTAGTTGTTATGGGCGGCCAGTGTATTTTGCTGGAGTCAGTCGCTATGGTGGATATTATGTAAATTATTTGTNTAAATTAGTTGTTATGGGCGGCCAGTGTATTTTGCTGGAGTCAGTCGCTATGGTGGATATTATGTAAATTATTTGTTTTTGATGCAGTGTTTGAAATTGCTTTGTATGGTACAGACTGTACGTTTGGTTGGTATGTCTGTTATATTTCTGAGTATTATTTGGTGGTATGATGACTAGTAAATTTGCCTGGTGTCGGTTGGTCGCAGAAGGTATGGGCAGTAGGTAAGATAGTCTTATCGGTTGATGTGACCTGTTTGGTTGCTTGGTACGAATAACTTATGGTGGATGGTATGAATGGTGATTTGGGTGNTAAATTAGTTGTTATGGGCGGCCAGTGTATTTTGCTGGAGTCAGTCGCTATGGTGGATATTATGTAAATTATTTGATTTTGATGCAGTGTTTGAAATTGCTTTGTATGGTACAGACTGTACGTTTGGTTGGTATGTCTGTTATATTTCTGAGTATTATTTGGTGGTATGATGACTAGTAAATTTGCCTGGTGTCGGTTGGTCGCAGAAGGTATGGGCAGTAGGTAAGATAGTGTTATCGGTTGATGTGACCTGTTTGGTTGCTTGGTACGAATAACTTATGGTGGATGGTATGAATGGTGATTTGGGTGNTTATCGGTTGATGTGACCTGTTTGGTTGCTTGGTACGAATAACTTATGGTGGATGGTATGAATGGTGATTTGGGTGGTTCATTGGATTAGTATGACAGAGTTTTCTTGAGTTATAGGAGATGGCATGTTGAGTGCCCTTGTATCAGTCTTTAATGATAGTTTGATAGAGGTTACGTATATATGTGTGATGGGTTTATCTGTACGGTATAGCTGCTCGGTTCTCTTGGGTTATGATAGCTGGTCTGGTTAGTATGTAAGGAGGTATGTTTCCAGTATATTTGTCTAAAGATCGCGGGTGTATGTCAAATGGTATTGTCAGTATGTGTGTGTCGGTGAGTACTATACTGATACAGCATGCTTAACTTAAAAGGCTTAGTTGTGGGGTCTGTATATTTGGCAGGTGTCAGTATGTATGGTGGATAATATGGGATGAATTCGATTGTGTCATAGAGTTTGAGAGGACTTTGTATGATATGAACAGTGTGTTTGCTTGGTAAGGCTGTCTAATTTTTGAGTATTATTAGTTGGTAAGATGACTAGTATATTTGGCTGTTGTCGGCTGGTAGAGAAAAATGTATGAGCAGCAGGTAAATTTTTGTTAAGGCTAGTGTGTACAGAATGGTGGAGGTATGCTTTAGTTATAGTGGGCAGTGAGTATAAAAGCAGACCACATCCATCTTATCTACCATACACCTAATCATTTATTTTTTCTTAATGCCTGTGCGGACTGAATTATTAGGGTATGCTGCAGTTATAGTGTGTGTTAAATATGGTGAGAATATGTGGTGTCAATCGGCAGAACTATTTGAATGAGTGTTAGATTATGGTCTGTTCTCAACTCTATAATTGCTTGGTACACTTGAGGTATGATATATGGCATTATTTGTGTGTTGGGTTTTATGGTTCATAAGCAATGACTGAATTTTTCTTGGGACATAGAAGTTGGTGTGTCTGGTACATTGGGTGGTCTGGTATCAGTCGATTTTGTTAGGTCGGCAGATTATATTAATAATTATAATATGGTTTCGCCTTGAATGTATGGCAGCGTTGGTAGATGTAAAGGGGTCTGACTTTCTCTTTGGGTATATAGGGTTTTAATTGCAATTCTGCTTGTTTCGAACTTTTTTTTGTAAGTGTGAGGAAAATGATACCCAAATTGCCGATTGGCTGTAGGCTAAATGAAGAACTCCACTGGTGTCTGCACATGTAAAATTTTTGTAAGTGGCTGTAATAATGATAGGCATGTAGGAATTGTGTGCTGTAAGGAAAGGAATAATTTTATATGGAAAATAGTAGATTATATTAAATTGTCAGTATGTTTGAATGTTTCTGGGCGTTGGCAGGTTAGTTTATGTTAGTTTGACAGATGGTTGAAATGTTTGTGTTTGGACTGATCTTATCTCTATAGTTGTTTAGTAAAACTGAGTTATGGTTGTGGAAATATTGAATGTTATTGTACCTGTGAGTGGGTATAGAAGGAGCTGGGTCCCAGTTAGGAAGCATAGTTTGACAGTGGCAGTCGTAAAAGACACTTCGCCTCAGTTCGTGTTAGCAATTGCAATAAATTATGGAGACATATGTGTTGCTGATCCATCGACGTCTGCGTTTGGCCACAGTTCTATCGAATTCCTCATATGGGCCACCTACAGCAGTGCCAAAATATACATCTTCAGGCATGGCACCTATAGTGCCATCGACTTCGTCAGGTGAGACACCGACCGCACAATCAAATTTTTCGGATTCGACGTCACAGTGGAAGTCGTCAACTCCGTCAAGGCTTCGTTGCTTCTACTGCGACAACATATTTACCTATAGCTAAAGTGAAAGGAAGGGAACTCGAAAGGACTCTTGCATGGAAGGTCTTTCCTGATCTATACAACTTTGTGCAAACTTCCGTACAAGCGTGGTGGTAATCTGAGGGGACATTTCAATATTTGTAAAGATTGTTTCAGCATCTAAGAAACAACCTCTATTAGTAGTTGGTGACATGTTGTCGTAAGAAATTTAACGGAAATAAAAAGCAGTCAAGGTTAATTAAAAATATTATGTGATTTTAAATGACTTTGTATGGACGAAAGGCAAATGAACAAACCTAGACCACATAAAGCAAAGGATAATCAATCGATTAACAGAAGAATTTGCGCAAGGTCCCATTAAATATAATGTAAGGATGGAGTGTTCCTACGAAAAGCTTCTGGTTGGACGCTTGCTCTCGTAGACGTCCTTGAGTTGTGTATAAACGGATTAAATTCTTTACGTGAAAACTGAGATTCTTGCTGGAAAGATGCTGCATGAAGGGAACGGAAACGGTTGGGATTCTATTTTTTGATTATGTTTGTAGACTGAATTATGTTAAAATTTAGTTTTTAAAATAATAAAAAAAAATTTTTATTTCTCACTGGTGATGTACCCTGCCAGCTTTCCTGATATGGAGAGTATGATGACCTTAGTTTGTTGATCTGCCACTGTATTCTGGTACTGTAAGTGAGCATGATAATTAAAATAAATGAAATGATGTGGGCAAAATATATTATGTGAATGTAAATACTTACATTTTTGCTCTTATGGCCTATCACTGTATTTGCCCATGAAGGATATGGTAAAATACGTATATGTTGAATTGAAGTGCACAAAAATTAACTGGATTAATATTGCATTGTATCCTCAGCACGTTTGAGGTTACAGAATTTGAAGTATTAATTTAAGAGTTATAAATTTGACCCTGGGATTTGGAATGAGGAAGTTGAAGGTTGGGCCATGTCGGAACGGACATGGTTCAGTCCAGTAAATGTTAAGGTAAGCTCCTGCATAATATATACATGCCTGTCCCTACTATAATACACCTACAGTTAATTTTGTGGTTAACACAAATGGCAAAATGAATGGAAGATTTCGATCGTAAAGTTGGTTGAAGTGATTTAATCCAAGTTGGCGGAGTGGAGATCAGGCTAATAAATCCCAGCTAAAGCGAAAAGCACAATGTAANCATTATATCCTCAGCACGTTTGAGGTTACAGAATTTGAAGTATTAATTTAAGAGTTATAAATTTGACCCTGGGATCTGGAATGAGGAAGTTGAAGGTTGGGCCATGTCGGAACGGACATGGTTCAGTCCAGTAAATGTTAAGGTAAGCTCCTGCATAATATATACATGCCTGTCCCTACTATAATACACCTACAGTTAATTTTGTGGTTAACACAAATGGCAAACTGAATGGAAGATTTCGATCGTAAAGTTGGATGAAGTGATTTAATCCAAGTTGGCGGAGTGGAGATCAGGCTAATAAATCCCAGCTAAAGCGAAAAGCACAATGTAATCCAAGATGGTAGTTCGAGAGGGCTGAGTAATTATCGGGCTATTAAATTTCGTAGGACGACATAGCCATAATAATTAGGAAACCAATTGGCAGTTGAGTAGAAGTCAGTAATTAGGAAACAAAATGGCAGTCGGACAAGTGGAGCACAGCTAAGAGTTTGAGTTATTATAAAACAAGAGGGTGGTCGAAATGAAGATGGCGACTGTTAAAGGTTGCGTCGATAACATAGAAGATGGCAGACTGTAGGCTCCGGCTCTGCACCCTGGACCCTGTGTATTGATTTGGCATATTTTTTGGCTACAAAACATATAAGTACCACTATTCTGCTTTCGTAAACGATTCCAAAATAATTGATGGCAATGGTCTTGGGGGCATCGTTATTGCACACGAGGGAATCGGTGTTTTTTGAGGGAAAAATTTAATTTAAAAAGGAATATTTTGAGGGAATTACAGACATTTAAAGGATAATCAAGGGATTTTAAGTGTTTTAAAGAGAAAACGGGACATTTTGAGGGGAAATGGGAAATTCGCGTCATCATCCAAGACGACGGACAGCACCACGGCGCCACAGCCCACAGCCCATGTACTCTAAAATACCAAACTTTGCTACGTACAATACATGAAAAATAAAGTTTTTACAATATATCTTGGAAATTACTCAACCTAATCAAAAAAAAAAAATTGGCTAATCATTAATACTATGGTAATCCATATAAGGCCTCTTCCATAATGAGGACTCGGCAGTCGGGCATTCGGCCACCTGCAGTTGGCAGTCAGATATTAATGTATCTGTACCTGAATGCGTTTCCACAATGAGCAGTCGAGCAGTCGCAGATAGGTTAACTTGATTTTTGACCCCCGACAGTCCGACTTCAAGTTGATGATAGCTATTTGAAACTCGTAATACTTGCAACGTCATTTCGCGTAATTTTCTTCTAGAGAGAATGAAGACACTTACGAGCAAACAGAATAAATAAAACCCTGAAATAAACACTCCAAATATTTAGAGCAATTTACAATTTTTGCGATTAGATAAATATTCATTTGCGGGAGAATATTTAAATAGTTATTGATATTAAATTTTATGATAGTGAAATCTATATTTGAAAGTCTTTAACACGGGAAGAAATACAGTTTAAGGTAAATAATAACCTATAAAATCATTTTGAATTCTAAAACAATATAAGAAAATAATGTTAAAANAAATACAGTTTAAGGTAAATAATAACCTATAAAATCATTTTGAATTCTAAAACAATATAAGAAAATAATGTTAAAATACTATAAAATACCTATACCATTTTAGATATTAATTATTTCGAGAACCAGGTTTTTACTTTTCTTTCTTCAAATAACAACAGTTTTATTTACGCCAATATTTTGTCAACTGCTCATTGCAAACACTACTTTGCCGACTGCCAGGTGCTTACTGCGAACTGTACAACTGCCGACTGCGGACTGCAGACTGCCGAATGCTCATTCTGGAAGGGGCTTAAACGTACTTGACTTAAAAAGATAAGGAATTTATATTAATAACGGCAACAATNGAATGCTCATTCTGGAAGGGGCTTAAACGTACTTGACTTAAAAAGATAAGGAATTTATATTAATAACGGCAACAATATAAATATTTTAGTTTAATTTACTATACTATATATTGGTACCCAATATTGCATTCGAACAAATTGACTTTATAGCTTGGAGCTATGTCATTTGTGAAACATATAATATGAGTTAAGTGACTTTAACTTCTAGGGTTGGAAAATAGTGGGAATTAATGCTCATAAAAAAGGGTCAAGGCCNAATATGAGTTAAGTGACTTTAACTTCTAGGGTTGGAAAATAGTGGGAATTAATGCTCATAAAAAAGGGTCAAGGCCGAATAAATGTTTTGTCTTCGATATAAATCCACTGGTCTAATACGTGCCAATTCCCATGTGCCTATCTTAGCCAGCANGAATAAATGTTTTGTCTTCGATATAAATCCACTGGTCTAATACGTGCCAATTCCCATGTGCCTATCTTAGCCAGCAGTTCTTTGATGTCCAACTGTACCTCTAAGTTCGTAGCTGTCTGATGGAGGCAAATTGCACTTAAAATACGTTCTGAGGTAAGGCAATCACTGTCCTCTATTCGTGGCTCGGTATCGTAACATAATTATTAAAAAAAAAAACTTAGCATCAATTCCTAGGCTTACTAAAGTCAATATGGTATCGAATACACGTGAATAATATAATTTTATGGCGTTACTTTAGCATTTAACTCGAAAACACAAGCCCTAAAATATATAATACTTGGTATATTTACGCACAAAATTATATGCTAACAAAATTCANTAACTCGAAAACACAAGCCCTAAAATATATAATACTTGGTATATTTACGCACAAAATTATATGCTAACAAAATTCAATTTGGTTCTGGTCATTGCCTCATATTCACATTTCGCGACATAACAAACGATTTCTCTTATAAAATACAGATCTGTAGACATAATTTTCAATATAATTATTTAAAGAATAATTAAAAATGTGTCTATTTAAATTCTTGACTTTTTCTATATATTTATGCTTTTCATAATTTATTGTTGCGGCATCTTATATCACGAATTCTTCTTCGAATTACGAAACCACAGAAACATTGCTCGGCATAATCTATTATGTAAATTTTTACAGTAAATTAAAATATATCACTTTAAATTTATAACGTTTATTTATTTAATATTTTTGTATAATAGATGTATGTTACATCAAAATCAAATTATCATTTAAAATACGAAACTATTGACAGGTCGCTTGAAAAATTTTGTCAGTAAGTTTAAAGCTGACCTCCTATATATATAAATAAGTTTTTTCTGACCCTCTCCAACATGACTATTNTAACTCGAAAACACAAGCCCTAAAATATATAATACTTGGTATATTTACGCACAAAATTATATGCTAACAAAATTCGATTTGGTTCTGGTCATTGCCTCATATTCACATTTCGCGACATAACAAACGATTTCTCTTATAAAATACAGATCTGTAGACATAATTTTCAATATAATTATTTAAAGAATAATTAAAAATGTGTCTATTTAAATTCATGACTTTTTCTATATATTTATGCTTTTCATAATTTATGGTTGCGGCATCTTATATCACGAATTCTTCTTCGAATTACGAAACCACAGAAACATTGCTCGGCATAATCTATTATGTAAATTTTTACAGTGAATTAAAATATATCACTTTAAATTTATAACGTTTATTTATTTAATATTTTTGTATAATAGATGTATGTTACATCAAAATCAAATTATCATTGAAAATACGAAACTATTGACAGGTCGCTTGAAACATTTTGTCAGTAAGTTTAAAGCTGACCTCCTATATATATAAATAAGTTTTTTCTGACCCTCTCCAACATGACTATTGTATAAGTTATAAGGTTATTTACATATATATATATATAAATTAGACCTGTACTGGCACCCATGTCCTGTTGGTTCAACTGGGGAATGGTGGTAAACTATGATTAGGGAATTACGGCATAATTAACTTGGCCCCCCCTGATCGTTTATCGAGGGCGATTCCTGTGGAATGATTTTTGTGGCTATATCTTAAACATTTCGAAAATTGTTGCCAACTATGCTTATTTGAGGGCTTAGATCATACTTCATTCCACTGCCCGATTCTGCATCAGGAGTGATGCCTATGTAATGAATTTGACGACTATACCTTAAACAGTTCGGAGATGACAGCCAACTATACTTATAAGTGGGCTTAGGGCATATTTTACCCTGCGGACATTTTCGTCATTGAATTTACTGCATATGTTAGGAATTTGGAGACTTTAGCTTATTTGGATTGGAAATTGTGGCAAACTATGATTTAAGAAGGGCTTAATATATACTGGCCCCAATCACTCTATTCGTTGTCAGAGGTAATGCCTATGATATGAATTTGGTGGGTATATCTTCAACATTTCGGAAATTATAGATAACTATGATTATAAAAGGTCTTAAGGCTTAATAACCCAACCACCCTGATCGACGTGAGGAGTTAAGCCTATGATGTGAATTTGGCAACTATACATTTCAGAAATTATGCCTAACTATGCCTTTAAGTTTGTGGGAGTCGGATATAGACATACTAAATTAGGTGTAACTAGCAGGGCTGTGTTTAGCATTGGCTTACTTCGCATTGGTCGTAGAATATGCTTGTAGCAATATGAAGTAGCATGAGAGAACTATGAACTAGAAATTTCCCAAAACAAGATGGTTGGAGTTGACATGGAATAACAGACCAAGAACTGGAAAATTCTCTAAACAAGATGGCCATTGTTGACATGGATGGACAGAGCATGAACTGGAAAATTCTAGAAGCGAGATGGTTGCATGAAATATTAGAACATGATGTATCAAGGTAGAATGATAGAGTATGAACTGGAACATTCTAAAAACATGGTCATGCTATCAATAGACTAAGTGACTTATAAAAATTGGGGTAAAAAACTTTTTGCAGGAAATTTTGCAGATTTGGAGGGAAAATCGTGAAATTGCAAGGGAAATGCTAGAGCTTTTAATGTTTTCCAGATAAAAATGGCGCATTTTTCGTCAATGTCAATGGTCAGGATAAAGGTCAAATCATACAAGATGGCGATTGTGACATCATCTTATATGGCGGATGGCTCCGAGGTGCTGACACAGCAGACCCCTCTCCTTGAATGATTAATGGCAGCATGGACTGATGGCTGTGATGCAATCCAATATAGAGGAAAGCTCCAAGCTTCCGTCACCCCCACCCCTGTCCTTAAATGCAGAATGACACAGCATGAACTGTAACATTCGTGACACAAGGTCATGAACTGAGAGACTAATAAAAATTTGGGTGAAAAATTATTTTTCAGGAAGTTTTGCTGATTTGGAAATAAATTAGGGAAACGTTAAGGGAAATCCTAATGTTGAGAGTTTCCAAGGTCAAAGGTCAAGGGCAAAGTCACCTACAATCTTCTGCCAGATGCCACTGCCGGATCATTGCCAGTAGCCATATGGCTTCGAGTCTCCGAATCCCGAAGCCCCAGTGTCAGATCTCTCATTTTATATCTACTTTTAATATTTGACCTCCACTTTTAAAGATAGCCCCACAAGAGAAAATGTAAGTTTTTTGCCATATCTTGGGGTTCAAAAAACTAATTCCCACCTAATTTTGTACACAAGTAGTATTATATAGATCCATGTATAATTACATTGTTTAAGTAACCCACATAAATTATTTTCAAAATTTTGGAACTCTAAATATTTAAGTTAAGTACACTCAGTCTCCCTTAACATTAGACTGATTACAACCAAACTAAATGTTCCTCATCCTACCTAGGTTATTCAGTTGATTGCATGCCAGCTTATAGAATGAAGAGTTCTTGTATGGAATCCCGGGTAAGACCAGTGGATATACATATAATTGACCCACTAGTATTTTTTATGTTTCTGGTTCCATCTCTTAACCCTCCAGCGGTCGCGTGGTTGACATAAGTCACCAACATACTATACATTTCCAAGAACTATTTACTGGCAGTGGCTTGTATCTTGTTTCCCTAGATAAAATATTATAAATTTTTATGGACGAGAAAGTGAAAAGAATTATTGTTGAATACACAAATATTTACATTGATTCTGTAAAATGTAAACACGAAGGAAAATGCTGTGCAAGAAACACAAACGAAATGGAAATTATTGCCTTATTTGGACTTATTATTTTAACAGGTAATTTTATATATGTTCAAGGAGAAATATTGCTTAGTTAAGGGACAACTCTATGGGTAATGGCTTAGCATTTCGCTACCTGGCAATGAGTAAACGGTGTTTTGTCTTATTTCTTAGGTCCCTTCGTTTCGATGACATTCGAGATATGGATACTCGAAGAGAATTTGATTTGTGTGTCCCCGTAAGATATATATTTAAAGTTGTAAACAATCATTTTTCAAAATATGTCTTTCCTAGTGAATATCTCAATATTGACGAACATTATGCTTACATTTCGTGTCAAATGCCCATTCCGACAGCATTAACTAAAGAAACCGGCATAATATTGAATAAAGATGTTTGCTCTAGTGGATGCGAATAGGGCATACACAATGAATTTGGAATATTATCTAGTCATTCAACCAGAAGGGCCTTTCAGGAAAAGTAACTCTCCAACAAATGTTGGTATGAGTTTGAGCGAGCGTATCAGTGAATCACATAGTAATGTTACCACCGATAATTTGTTTAGCAGTTATCATTTGGCCGAAATCATTTCATCGAAAGTTTATTTAGCTGATCAACATATTGAGGAATATGATGTGGCAAGAACTACGCGAAGGTGGACAATGGTTGTTTTTTTCGCCTTTTTAACATATACGTTCTCAATGCGTTGGAAAATTAGAGGCTTAATTTTGGTAATTCAAAACCCCAAGTGAATTACTAGAAGATCTGGCTTGAGAGTTGATAAAGTCGCAGATCCAGGATCGCTCAACATTACCTCAAATTCCAGTTGAATTTAGATGGCGGGCGCACATTCTACTAGGACAATCAGTAGCTGAACTTTGTGCACGCCGCAGGGTCAGTACGCCACGAAAATGGCATGCAAAATGCGGAAAATGGATGTGCAACGAACATCTAACAAATGCATGTGCAGAATGTTAGTAAAATGCATAAAGAGAATAGAAAGTTGCTATATCGGTATTGTTTTGCAAGTGGAAATGACAACATGAAAATGGTGTGAAAAATACAGAAAATGTATGTGCAATTAACATTTACATAAGTAAATTCAAAATATGTGTAAAAAGTGTACNGGTGTGAAAAATACAGAAAATGTATGTGCAATTAACATTTACATAAGTAAATTCAAAATATGTGTAAAAAGTGTACATTTGTAGCCAACCCATGAATGTGCCAGACGACATTATTTTTTGTGGATGCCATATGGAATGGATGACACTAATATATGTGCAGAAAGTATGCAACATTTGTAAATATATAAATGAATGTGAAGGTGCTTGATGGTGTTGTTTAGCTTATAGACACCATAGAGACAGGAAAACACGAAAATGGCGTGAAAAATGCTGAAAATGCATGTACAACAAAAATTAAAAAATGTTTGCNATAGAGACAGGAAAACACGAAAATGGCGTGAAAAATGCTGAAAATGCATGTACAACAAAAATTAAAAAATGTTTGTCCAGAATATTTGTAAATTTGTTACTTCCAATGTGATTATTTTTCTTATATATACTCTGTTTTTTTTTTGTAATTTTCTGTGGTTTTTACACTTTATGTACATGCTAAATATGACAGAAATTGTTACTTTACTGATTGCATGAATATATTAGGTCATTAGATAAAATTGTACCTTATGCGACCTTTCATGTGAGAAGAGCAAAATACACGGCTATTAGAAGGTTAATATATATCTCTAAAAAGACATAAAGGCCTGGGTTCTTGCAATCTACACTTTAAATAACTTAATCTAAACTATCTGCATTCATGTAGAGATGTGGGCTGATTAGTTATGTTGGTAAGCTCTTGTCCTACTATGAACAACTATAAACCACGCAGTCTTATTACTGNGATGTGGGCTGATTAGTTATGTTGGTAAGCTCTTGTCCTACTATGAACAACTATAAACCACGCAGTCTTATTACTCACTAGCTGTGCCCGCAGCTCCGCTCACGTAGACTACATATTATCATTTAGGTTTTTTTTAAAAATAAAGTAGAGCTTTACTTAGTGTTAATGTTCCATAAATATTATATAACTCAACGTCTCTCTCTTTGTCTGTTAGTATGCTTATAACTTGAGAACCATGACATTTAATGCATATTGGAAGTACAAACCTCGCTGACACCCCCCGCGATTTTAATCCACCGCAATTTTAATCCCCGCGAACACCTTTGACAGGCACATGTGTGGAGAAGCCAGATGTAGGTAGCACGTGCAGGCCTTTACACGTGTCGCTGCAGTACGGGACCTCTACCCCCACCACTTCTAGCCAACCACGTGAGCTTAGACACGCTGACATTACGCCGAGTTAGGTAGCTGTCTAGGGATGTAAGATAGGGAAGGTGGACGACAGGAAAATATCGTCGACCCACCCAGAAGGTGAAACACGCCAGAGAAAAGGGCTGACATACTTGGAAGTTATGCCTCGAGCACTCCTCTTCCCCCCTTAGCAAACCGCAGGGCAACATGGACATGCACCGTGGAAGGAGAGCTGACAGGGTAAGTTTTATGGTGCATGTCAACCCCTATCAAACCTACAAGAACCATGGCATGTGTATGAAGTATTTTTTGTTCTGCACAATCCTCCACACCCCTCCCCCAACAAGGGAAGGTGCATGTATGGTTTTATGGAGGGAGTCAAGAGAGGATATAAGCCTCTTAGCGGGGAAGTTGGGATTCAGTTGAATAAATCCATTTAGAGAGGAAGTCAGTGCAGCTGTTAGTCGAGGCCGGGGAGATCGGACCCCAGCCTAGTCAGTTAGTCGAATCAGTCAGCCAATGGATCAGTTCAATCAGTCTGTTGGAGAGTTCAGTCTGCAGTCAGTTAGAATCGCATGCCGAGAGAG
>NQII01005414.1:169505-179657 GCA_002778355.1 Clitarchus hookeri
TAGAGTACCACTCCTCGGAAGTGTTTCTGTATATATAAACTCCAGACAATATAGCCAACCAGTTAAAGTGAAACACCGAAAGACTACCTTATTGTTTACCCTCAAACTATCAGGTACCTTATAGTCTGTGCCATCTAACATTAACTGATGACCCTATGAACCACTCTGCACACCACAGGTGGGGAATAGCATCAACCACTCATCCAATTTACGTTTTTTATTTAATTCATAGGTATTTTCTTTAGCCAGGTTTTAGTATATCTTTTAATACGTAAAGTAACATAAGGAATAATCAGTGACGATAATAGTGAATCAAGTCGGAAAAAAGTTTGCCGCCAGAGCACTCTCTTGCAATACACTTTCTAAACCTCTGAAGATGGAACAATATCATTGGGTAAAGAATTTTGTAGAATGAAAAGACTTAAAAGAACTCAGCGGTGGTATTTATCTATTTATAACAGAGAAATACTCAAAAACGTTGTGGTGGTATGTAATCCTAATCAATTATATGCAGTTTCCCTGATGTAGTCATTGTTAACGGTTGAATCTAGTATGTTATCTGGTATTAGTAGGCCAATGCTTTTTATATTTTTTCCTGACAATGTCTGCACTTGCTTTTCAATTTGAATGAGTGTAAGGTGAAAAACGTCGGCATTGAATATTGCTTTTGAATTAAATGGTAAAAACGCTTATTAGATATATGCTACAGCGGAGTTTTTGGTTAGGTCTTCTTATTCTACACAATTATTTACTACGTGATATTGTTCAATCTTTAACGAATTAAACAGTGTATTGCAAGAGAGCACGCTGGAGGCAAACTTTTTTACTATTTGGTTCTATATTATCGTCACTGCTTATTTCGTATGTACCATTATGAAAGAAAATATATACTAAAACCTAGCCAGAGAACATAGCTATGAATTTAAAAAAAAACACGTAAATGGGATACGTGGTTCTCGAATGATAAGCACACTAACAGACAGACAGAGAGACGTTGAAGTTTATAATACACTGAAGAGCAAAAAAAAAACTGGTAAACCTGGCCAATATCGTGTACGGCTACCTCTAGCACGCAGAAGTTCCGCAAGACGACAACGCATGGACTCAACTAATGTCTGAAGCTATGCAGGAGGCAATTCACACCATGAATTTGGCAGGGTATTCCACAAATCCATAGGAGTGCCAGGCGGTGGAGATCTCTTATGAACAGCACGTTGCAAGGCATCCCAGATATGCTCAATAATGTTCATATCTGGAGATTTAGTTAGCCAAGTAAGAAGAGTGTTCCTGGAGCCACTTAGTAGCAACTCTCGATATGTGGGGTGTCGCTTGGTCCTGCTGGAATTGTCCACGTCCGTCGGAATGCACACTGGACATGAACGGGTGTAGGTGATCGGAAAGGATTCTTACGTATCTGCCACCTGTCAGAGTCGTATCTAGAGGTATCAGGGGCCCCATTTCACGCCAACTGCACACGCCGCATAGCATGACAAAATCTACCAGCTTAAACTGTCCCCAGTTGACATGTAGGGTCCATGGATCCTTTAGGATGTCTCCATACCCGTAATTGGAAACGAGACTCGTCAGACCAGGCAACGAACGTCTNCCATACCCGTAATTGGAAACGAGACTCGTCAGACCAGGCAACGAACGTCTTTCCAGTCATCAACAGTCCAATGGCGGTGTTGGTGGGCCCAGGTGAGGCGTAAAGCTTTGTGTCGTGCAGTCAACAACGGTACACGTGTGGTCCTTCGGCTCCGAAAGCCCATATCAATGATGGTCCTTTGAATAGTTCGCACGCTGGCACTTGTTGAGGCCCCAACATTGAAATCAGCGACAATTTGAGAAAAGGCTGCACGTCTGTCATGTTTAATGATTCTTGTCAGTCTCAGTTTGTCCCGTTTGTTCACGATCTTTTTCCGGCCACAGCGATGTCGAAGATTTGATGTTTTACCAGATTCCCGATATTCATGGTACACTCGTTAAATGGTCGTACGCGAAAATCCAAATTTTATCGCTACCTCGGAGATTCTATGTCCCATCTCTCGTGCGCCGATTATAACCCAATGTTCCATCTCACATATATCTTTTTAATAACCTGCCATTGTAGCAGCAGTAACCAATCTAGAAACTTTGCGAGACGCTTGTTGTCTTATGTAGGCGCTGCCGACCGCATAGCGTTACTCTTATAGGTTCCATACATCTGGTATTTGCATACGCACGCCTGTAAGAGTTTTTTTGTCTCTACAGTGTATGTATAGATAAACATGTCATGCAATTTTATTTTTATTAAACATTGTAATCAAACATTATCAGATTCGTCAATAATGGAAGTCTTAATGTAATATGGTATATTTAATTTCTTTATTATGTATACTGTTATATATATCCGTATAACTTATAACTGTGAATTTCTTAATAATTTATTATTTGTTATTTTACAGTTTTCAGAGAAAATAATAAATTATTTAGAGGGAACAAGAGTAATTGGCTAGAAATTAAATTTAATCTGGTAAGAATATTTTACAATTAATTGCTCGAGATCGCAGTTTATCTTTTATATCTGTGTGTTGTGAGCAACTTTTCTTCCTCCCTGTCGATTAAATGAGGGTCTCGTCCAACTTACTTGTAAATACATAGAGCACAAGTCTGTGCCGTGTTTTTATATTTAAATGTAGCGCTCTTAGCTTTGGGTATTACCGCGTTATGACCCCCCAATCGGAGAAAGAAAGGGATCATGCCCTTTCGTCGCAGGTGTCCTAGCTTAGCACCTGAGTTGAGCAGATCCAAATCTCAGACCTGGTTCACAAGTACAGCAGGGTACACCCTTTCACAAATAGGTAGGAGCATAGTCTCATCGGTTGGCGCATCTAAGAGGTTCCCATTGGCGTCAGATCAAAGGGTTGGACTCTTGTTGGTATTGTTAACTTCGGATGCTGGAGAAGATCTGGAATTATTCCCTCTCTCAGGGAAAGGTCGGGCGGTAAGCAGCACACCGCTCTGGTTGTGTCATGGAGAGACACTTAGGGTATGGATAGCACTCTGGCCAGACCACACTCTTAGTCCCTAGTACGAGGGTCTCAATAAATGTGGAAGGGATTCACTTGTCCGGCAGCATACTAATCGCTACCTGCAGTCACTTCGAAAACACAGTTCGCTGTCTGAGCACTGCCACTAACAGACATATTTATTCGAATCACCAGGAACACTCGCCAGATACCGTAGTTCTCTACACTATCAAATATTTTCTTTGACATGGTAAAGGCCAGTATTTATATGTGCATAAATTTTAACCAAAATCTTTCACACCTGCGCAATACAAGAGATGACTTAATTCACTTAAGAGACATTTCTTAAAAGGGATTAATATTCTCAGACCTTCTCGAAGGTGTTCGTCGCCACAGAGTTTGAGCTATCAATCAGAGCAAAGTTCCTGCACTTATCCTCTCCTTTCCCCCCACAACGCGTCTTGTAATCCTTTCAAGGTTACTACAAATTTTCCTGAATCCCTGCTAAAGACCTACTTCCATGATATTCCTCCGCTCATGCAAACAAAGCTTGACTTAGACTAGAAATTTACACCAAAGAGACACGGCGCGGGTTTAATGCGCACTCATTGTAATATTATTTTCCATAAGAACTTTTTCTTACAAGTAATAACCAACACATGTTTTTTCTTCCTCGAATTTATTCAAAGTAATTTTTAATAAAATTTATATTTTATAGATAGTGTACAAGTAAAAGTTCTATTTAAACAAGAAGTAACTGATAACTAATGAAATTACTTCCCTCTACATGGGGGAAAATAAATTTAGTAAATATCTTGAATGCATAGTAGTTAGGTATGCATTGCCGCCTCAGTAAAAGCAATATCATTAGAGATGAAACCAGAAACATGTGAAACAGTGCAAAGAAAATTTAAAAACACGAGAGACTTAGCTGGGATTTTAGTTCATAAAAATGTGTAAAATTAGCATAGCTTACAATCAACGGAGGTAAGATTCGGAGCTCAATATTGGTTGTAATCAGTATAATATTTTGAATGATAGTGTTTACTAACCTGACATATTTACTCTGCCATTATTTTGAAAAATTGTCTGAGCCACTAAAACACATAAGTTTACATGGCCTACCATAACGCTACTTGTGTGAAAAATTTGCTGAAATATAGGTGTTTTGGTCTCCGAGATATGCCATAAAAGACTTATTCTCCTAAATGGGGCTATCTCACAAAATTTCTTAAAAAGATACTCTGTACACGATGTTTGTAATAGACAATATCATCAAAAACTTTGATTTGAAATTGTTAAATTGTTAAATAAATATGCCAAATATATTATAATATTATTATTTTGGCGATTTTTTTAAAATTAGTGACTGATCTCATTTAAATATTGTAACTATACTTGGCCTTCTGTAGAATATTGTGGAAATTAGACGAATTATTCCGCAAATATGACAACATTTTCAGTTTACTCGTCTGACACTTCCTTGCAACAAATCCGGCAAAGGAGGATCTCCGTATGTATATCGGTTGATTGGTCCTCGAGATACGGCATTAAACCTTCATTGATCATGTGAAAATTCATAAATAGAGTGCCAAGTGTTTATGTACTAGCATATGCGGTTATTAACATAGATAAAATGTACAAAGTTAAATTTATATCTGTTACATACTTTCGTAGATATAGCACACTAAGCTTAAATGTTAGTAATTGTACCATTAAAAAAATAAGAAAGTTATACACATAAAACACACAAATTAATATATCCTATAATAGTGCGAATTCTTCGCTGAATTATAAATAGATCGGTGCATTATTTCCCGAGATATGGCATAAAAACTGGAGCTATCTTACAAAGTGGCGGAGATATAAGGCTTAAATATACAATATTTATGGAAACAACTGATTGTATTAGCAGAAATAAATAAGCTGGAATTAGTTTTAAGTTTCGTAGACAAATAATTTGGAGCTAAAATATTCATTTGGCCGCCAATTTCAAAATATTAATTTTTAACCCACTTAAAAGTTATCAGAAGTGCAAATGGTGTACCAGATTTGGTAGTAATTGTTTGTTTTCCGGAGATAACAATTTCAATTTGTCAAGTAATACTACTTTACAAAATGGCTTACAATACAGATTTTGTGTGAACAAATTTCATTGTTGCAATATATACTGTCATCATACAAAGTTTCTTTTGAATTAATTTAAATGTTTCGACGATATAACATAGAAAACTAAATTTGTTATATGGTCGCCATTTTGAAAATTTTAAAATAAGTGTCTGACAAATCTTAATAATATGGGTTAACATTACCTACCGAAGTATCAGTTGCTTGCCATATTTAGTAGGATCGCCAATTGTTTCCCGTGTGGCACTATCTTATACAGTTGCGGAGAAGAGTTGTTTTTTTGGCTAATCTGATGATTATAATAGATACTGTCACNTGTGGCACTATCTTATACAGTTGCGGAGAAGAGTTGTTTTTTTGGCTAATCTGATGATTATAATAGATACTGTCACTGTACCGAATTTGGTCGAAATTGGTTAAATGGTACGGTAGTTATACAGATAAACCTAAAATATTTGTATGTGTTCTATTAAGAAAATAAGTTTCTAATAAATATTAATTACTGACGTTTATCTGGCCATTCATGGTATTACTTACGTGCAAAGTTTTGCGAAACAAATGAGTAGTTTCCGAGATATAAATTAAAAGCTTTTTTTTTCACATGGCGATATCATACATAATTGAATGCCAACAACAACAATTTCTTCTAAAATTAATGCATGCAACTTAAACTGTTAGCATACAAATTTTAGTTAAAATTGATTGAATGGTTTTTAAGATTTAACATATCGTTCTGAAAATTAAATGGCCACCATTATGAAAGTAAGTGCCTGGAGTGGTCGGAAAATATAAAAGTCAGGTGCCCTTACTTAATACTTTACGTGTATCAAGTTAGATGAAATTAGGTTCACGCGTTCAATAATTGAGGAGGAGGGGATGGGTCACACACGCACAATCAGACACACAAACACATACACACACACACAGACAGTAAATTCATCTTATCATCCTTTCTCTCCTTTGGAAAGTAGGCTAATAAAAATAAGGTACTTTTATATTAACACAATTTTAAACGTCTGTAATACGTGATATTTCTAAGGAAACGACCACATACGTCATAGATAATGTGATTTGTGAAAAAGAATTAAGAAACCATAGGTGTGGCTTCTACTCCCTTCGTCATTGTAGGCGTCGGCAGTAAGGGAAGTCGTCGTGGTATACTACACCAAGCTGGACTCGCCTTCTTGCAGTCGCAAGAGAGAAATACATTCGCTGGTTGGCTGGCAGTTGGGTGGGCGGGGACCACGAAATTGACTAAACTTATACGTATTACACATATATTTGCTGCACCACTAGAAAATGCAGTAAATAATAATAATATGCAGCATTTTTAAAACTTCCACTAACTTTCGGAAGACTGTGACATTCATTGTCTATAATACCTNGTTGCAAACAGAGTTATAAAAATTTATCTTCAAAATGCGGAGAGCAATTGTTTTCAATTACATGATACGAAAGTTTATGAAAGCAGCAAGTTTATTCCATCAACGGGAGTTAACTTCCCATTTTGAAAACAGGAAAATACTTCGAAGTATTTCTGCTGTCAGCCGATAGTTGACCTTGTGTGCCTAGTATTTTCTCTTGCATAAATTACACATAATATGAGTAGAAATTATCAAAAATTATCGTGGATATTTTTGCAAATTTATTAATTGCATAAAAATGTTCATACAAGATTGTAAGTAAGCAATGCATTCGTATGTTTAAAAAAATTTATTTGCAGTTCTGTTTGAAATCCTTTTGACATTTGAGTAAAATTGCAAATACTGTAAGAACAAACTTTAGATGTAAAATTACCAAAAATTGGCATTTGTAACTCCATATATGCCTAAGCTCACTGATACCACAGAATGTAACGCAACTTTACACATACATGGTCATTGTTAGATTACGTTATAGAAGATGCACAAGTACACTTATATAAAGTGTTTATACAACGACCATAAAAAACAACGTTTAATTTTTTTAGTACAGAGAGTGGTTTTACTTCAAAATGTGTAAACTAACACCAACAGTAGTCCTATATTTACTAAGGCATATATTTATGTTTTTTCACCAACACTNTTCAAAATGTGTAAACTAACACCAACAGTAGTCCTATATTTACTAAGGCATATATTTATGTTTTTTCACCAACACTTCTAGTACTTCCTGGTTATTAAGAACATTTGTGTGAAATGAGACAAAAAAGATGTATGTTAAAATTTACATTTNACTTCTAGTACTTCCTGGTTATTAAGAACATTTGTGTGAAATGAGACAAAAAAGATGTATGTTAAAATTTACATTTAGATTTACAGTAAATAATTTCACATGATATACGAGTATTGCAAATTATTCCATGTATCGAAAGTGATATAAACCTGGAGAAGCTTTTAAGTTTTTCGCATTGCAAAACGGCTAGTAAACACTTACTGGGCTAGGAGAAGATTCCCACAAGTCTTAAAACCTCAAAGTCGATAAAAATACGTAAACTGCGTGTGCAAACTGTTACCTTGATATCAAATTTTCAAGTGGTGTCCGAAATATTTTCACTCATCGACCTAGTTTCATGGTGAGAATTATCTTGACCTAGTTGAAGGCATAGATAGTGTCTACGCAGAGACAACTGGATGGATATAAATTTCTGCAACACATTACCTACTAGCATAGTTAACTCAGCAGCAGTAACACACCAAAGTCATGCAATTGACCGTAGCGTTCTTTGTGTGTATCGAGGCACTTCAAGTAAGTATACAGATTGTCATATTTTAATTTTATGAATCATTGCGAATATGATTTGGAGGTTTCGATACAGAAATTGAGAATATGTTAAGAGTAGTTTTACTCACATACGCTGGGAGTATGTTGATGGTTAAGAGTCTATTAATAAAATAAGTTNGTTAAGAGTAGTTTTACTCACATACGCTGGGAGTATGTTGATGGTTAAGAGTCTATTAATAAAATAAGTTGCACCTATATCACCAGAGGTTGCAACATTAAAAAATCCTTCACTAATAAAATTATTCATGCTATACACTTAAACTGTTGGTTGAAATTTTTATGGATGTTGATTTGGTTTTCAGATGTTTATTTGTTATTACTTGCAATGCCCGTTAATCTTNTTGGTTGAAATTTTTATGGATGTTGATTTGGTTTTCAGATGTTTATTTGTTATTACTTGCAATGCCCGTTAATCTTATGCATTTCAGTTGGCCACCTCTCTACCAACGCCCGAGAAAGTAATTTTTCCCACCAATCCTAAGCCAGAGAACTACTCTGGTTATGTGCAAGGAACTGTTCCTCAGGAAGGTAAGACGTTATATTAAGACATATCCTTTAAAACCAAAACATAACCAAAACTGCCNAAGGAACTGTTCCTCAGGAAGGTAAGACGTTATATTAAGACATATCCTTTAAAACCAAAACATAACCAAAACTGCCTTTATGCCTTCGTTTCTATGAAATATCGATAGGCTTTAAATTAATTGTATACCTGAGTGGACTGTTATGCGTGATTATATTATAATTTTTTTGTTTAAATACTNGATAGGCTTTAAATTAATTGTATACCTGAGTGGACTGTTATGCGTGATTATATTATAATTTTTTTGTTTAAATACTAGAGAGAGCGAAGTGATTTTATTAGTTCTTAACATCGGGGTCTTGAAACTGACCAGATATTAAGGATGCGTAGAATANGAGAGAGCGAAGTGATTTTATTAGTTCTTAACATCGGGGTCTTGAAACTGACCAGATATTAAGGATGCGTAGAATGAATTGGTGACCGCCTTTTTCAAGAAATATGTGATCCATTATCCTGGGTCTATTTCGTAAAACCCCTAGTAAACTGACATCAGGATAACCGGACCGGGATTTGAACCTGGGTCCTCCCTATTGCGAATCCATCGTTCCCGCACTTCCCCACCTCGCTCAATGAATTACACTGATTTAATGAAATTTGTGACATATATGAATGCATGGGAAATTTTCACTTGCGTGGCAATGCGTAGCGAAGTAATAATAAGTTTGCTTTATTTATTGTCACCAAACTACGTTTGCCGAAACCAAACATGCTTTGTTACTGATCATATCAAAACAACTTCCCCAAAAAATTTACTTCACCAGTACTTTTAATTATCCGGTAAATTCTCATCTTAACATCTTGTATTGGTTTTCTTTTCTCCTCTTTTCTCTAAACATAAGATAAAAAAATATTTCAGAGTTTCCTAATTTTTATTTCATTCCTCCTATATTCATATTACACCACATTCTGTGTTTTTTTGCGAGTCCTTTAGGCAAATAAACATTACCTATTCTGAAAAATAGTTCCTTCTTCACTATGAATGTCGTAATTAACGTTTGAAATTTCTAGTTCTCAATACGGTAACTTTACTTAAACTTCTCCAATTAATTATGCCTTTACTTCCTTAACTGGTATATTAATTTAAAAGATAAAAGTTAACACTATGAATGTTTTCTAACTCTAATGAGAGATCACTTTCTTTTTTGTGTATTCCTAATTATTTTGAACACTTGTTTTCAATTTCACCCAACTCGATATAAGTATAATACTAATTAACGACATTCAATTTTTAAATTTTCTAATGATATTGCTTTATTTCAAAAGAGACTTCTTTTATTATTTGGTGTGGATACATTTGGACGGCTCTTAACATAGAGGACTTGAGAGTCTATTAGAATAAAATGAGTTATGTAGTAAGCAGCGCAAGAATGAAAGAGTGGATGAAATAGGAGATCCCAGAGAATACTCGCCGACCAATGACATCGTCCAGCAAGATCCCCTTGTTCTAAAATCCGGGAGTGGCTCCACCGGGAATCCCGCCCGATTTGCCTTGGTGGAAGACGGGTCCTCTGACCATTAAACTACGGCAGCTCCTTTTAATTATGTTTTTCGAATAATATATGAAGTATCAAAATCATACATTGATTTTTAAAATATGTGATATGCTGACAGTGTCTAACGTGAGCATTGAAGTTAATTTACTAAAACTAGTACGTCAACGATTGTGGAATT
>NQII01005415.1:3537-17160 GCA_002778355.1 Clitarchus hookeri
TACTGGAATGCAAGGGCGGGAGGAACGGGACATCGCCGACAAAACCCACTGGGATCGTCCGGCACGATTCCCACATGCGAAAATCTGGGAGCGACCTCGCCGGGAATCTAACCCGGTTTACATAGGTGCGAGGGGAGTAGTCTGACCACTACGCCACAGCAGCTCCGTTAAATAACAAAGAGCCAGTGAATCGATTTCAGTACGAGTTTTCTTTTCAATGACAAAGAGGCTCGAACGTAGTCCTCGGAGTGTTTAACAGCGCGTGTACAAACATCTTGTGTACAGTCATAATGCTGGAACAAAACAACATGTGTTTAAAAAGAGTCTCTTGTCGATGGAAGAACTCGCAAAATTCTGAGGGTTTTTCCTGATTATAAACCACCTTGTGTCGTAATCTTGAGACTGAACGCGGAAGAGAAAGTATAGAACGGGATGTTTTGTTGCAGACGTGAGCCAGCCATACCAGGCGCAGGTGCACAACGTATTCGTCATCAGGGGCAACGTGGCGGTGCTCAAGTGCAGTGTGCCAACCTTCATGCAAGAATTAGCCGTCATCATCAGCTGGCTCAAGGAGGACCATCAGCTGGGTCGGGTCATCCTCCACTCCGGCGGCAGGTTGGTAACTCTTCTTTGACCCTTACGTCTGGTTAGGGTTTATTCTGCTAAGGTTCGGTTGCTCAATGCTTTTAATTTGCCAAATAATAATTTATATCGCCAGGATCCACTGGTGTGACATGTGAACCAGTTTTCCGTTTTGTATGTTAGTAAATAAGGTAATAAAAGTTTTAATTAAATAGATATAATTGTGTAACATTTTCCTATCTGTATTGTGTTAGAACCTACTTGAAGAATACACTTTTTTCTTAACACTAGAGTAGATCTATACAACGAAATATGTCCACGTGTTTAATATTCTGTCGTGAAACTGGGTTCAGAAAAAAGTTGGATTACATTATTTATTTATTTAAATATGACATCTGAAACGAAAGAAAAATAGTGAAAATTGTCAAAGATGTAATATTTAGGGCTTTCGTGCACGGTTTCTTAGATGGAATGGAGAAAAGTTTAAAATTTANTTAGATGGAATGGAGAAAAGTTTAAAATTTATTTTGATAGCAGCTATATTGTGTATTGATGTAATAGTATACAACAGTTGAATGTGTGTGTTTGTTGTGAAACACATTAATATAAACGTAAATTTTATTCAACATTTGCAATAAAAGAATTTAGTTTGGAAACGAACTTATAGGTAGCACTAAATTGTCCAGTATATTTGAAAGTATAAAACAAAATTACGTTCTCTTGAAAATCATTTAGTATTAATTCTGGCCACGGTGGAATTAATAACACAGAGTTTAAAAATGGCAGCGTCTAGTTTGTTTTCCATCACTTAGTTTGAAATCTTGGTATTAAACATGACGAACGAAACAGCGTGTTCGTAAACCACCTGCAACCAATTAGCTGTAGTAGTGCTAGGCAATATATCGCTGCAGCCGAAATTTTTGTGTGCGATTTGCACGAAAACGGTGGGTCCTGAGCCGTTGCAACAAGAATGCCAATTTTATTTATTAGGTCATAAGGCCCATTAAACCAACATAAAAATTTGTAGTATGGTAAAGCCGAGTTTGGCGCATCGGTACATTGGCATTTGGCATGTCAGATTCGGATTCGTCCTCCATCTTGGTGGGCGTGAGCGGCAGCCATATTGGTCTGTGCAGTTCGCCAAATTAGCAGATGTCACAGTCACCATTCGAGATATTGTTAGGTGTCACAGCCACCATCCGCCATCTTGGTAGGTGCGGCCAGCAGCCATGCTGGTCGGTGCCTTCTGCCATATTGGTAGGTGTCACATCCAGGGTAGCAATGTTGGATATCCCTGACATCCCAAAAGTATAGTTTTATAAAAATTATTCAATAAAATATTATATCGATAAAAAATTATAACAAATTAACATACACCACCACCCATTCCCTCACCACCACAACTCACCCATCCCCTCACCTATTCCCTCGCCCATCCCCTCACCACCACATTCCTCACCCATTCTAACCCCTTCAACAAACCAGTGACCCCTAACCTTGACCTTCGCCCATTACCTTGACCCCTAACCTTGACCCATGGCATTGACCCTGACCCACGACCTAGACCTTTACCCTTGACCTTGAAATATGATCTTGACCTTGACTCCTCTGACCTTCAAATTAAAAATTGAAGAACTTATGTCACCCCGCCCTACAACCCTAATCAAAACCTCCAATGGCCTTACATAACATACATTATCCATTCACCCATACAAATCAATTGTATGTGCCCATTGGCCACTAATTTACGACTTTATCACATATTGTCCCAGTATTGGTTACTATATAAAGTACTAGTTATGTCCATTTCCAAACTTTTTTAGCGACTCCAAACATAATGTATTAACTAATAATGTTATTAATTTTTAAAAATAAATAAAATAACATTTTTTTTTTTTTCAATTTATTCAAAATGACATGCGAAAACATGAAAACATATATATACATGGTTCTCTTCTATGGCGAGTTCACCTCTCGATGTCTGCTTCAGCGACCCAGGAATTTTAGCGGGCAGGGAAAGCCCACCGCATGATCTACGTCCTTCCGTTACGTCGTTCGGCACATTCTCGATCAAATACACGTCTGGAAACTTCATAGGCTGGATCTCATCGGTGTAGAAACCGCCATGGATGGGTACGTTGTTCAGATCTTCGAGATAGTAGGTACTCAGAGCGTAGTTGCGTATACGTCGCACATGAAACAGTTAGGGGCTCAAATTCTCTGTGAACCATTTATCGAAGACGCCCTTCTGTTTGCAGATGCGCACCAGGTCGCCGATTTTGGCTTTAGGCTTGTGTGGATCCTTCATCTTTGGAATGGCATACACGGTCTGAACCAGAGAGTCATCCTTGACATCTTCAGGCTTAATGCGAGTGGTAGAATGAACTGCAGAATTATACTCGTGGACGAGTTTCGGTAGTAGCTCGAGCCACTTGTAGCTGTCATTCGCTGCAAAACGCTTCCACATCTTGCCCGTCAGAGCCAACACATTTAAAAATGGCGGCAACATAACTTGTGTGGATAAGTTTATCATTTATAAACAGAAACCAAATTCAACCAATCATTAATGCTAACAGTATCTGTTAGAATCAATATATATGCATATCAATAGCTAACTTCTTTTCAGGTATTTTAGTACGATAGCACCAAATTAGAAAATACAGCTTTTATGTCATGTCTCGGGAACCAATCAATCAATTTCCATCAAATTCTGTACACAAGTAATGTTACGGGAGGCCATGCAAACTTATATAACTTTATTGACTCACACAATAGTTTTCAAAATGATGTCCCTGTAAATATTTCAGGTTGGTAAACCCAATCTACCGAAATATCAGCCTGATAACGATCGGAGTTGATGCTCAAAACCTACCTCCGTAATATAGTCGGTTGCATGCCAGTTTACGGTACGAAGCGTCCTAGGTTCGAGTCTCGGGTAAGGCACGCGTGTATTTGTACTTTTGTCACCCCTATTGCACTAGTTTCTGATTCCATCTCTACTGATACCGCTGTTAATGAGATGACAAGACCCACCAACAGTCTAATATTTCTAGAACTTCATCAAAATTATGTCGCATTTATGTAGAGGTATGTAGGCTTATTAGTTATATCGGTAACTTCTTTTATAATGAATAACTAGATGAAGTTTGTCACTAGAGTTAAGTTCCACCATGTATACAATACAAGGTAATTCTTTCCGGTAGCCTATTATTTGTAATTACCTGTTTCTGGTACCTAATATATGTTCCACTATTGTTCTGGCATAAGCAAACTTTCATGTTGTCAAAAATAAATAAGTGAACTCAACAGTCCAACTAACTCATGTCTTAACAATAAAATGTGATGTTACATTATTCCACGAAATTTGTAAGAATATAATAACACTCGTAGATTAAATTCATATTTTATTCTCCAGAAAATTATATTCTTATATTACACAGGCGTGTGCAATACTTTTCGCTCAGCAATGGGAAGCAACAAAAACCAGATGAAGGTAATAATATTTTGTCATGGAAATACTTATTTTACTTATGTGAAATTAATACTGTGTTAGTAATTTTTTTTTGCTTTGTTTGAAACTTTATAAATAGTTATTTACAATCAAATAAATTATTTATTAACTGAATATCGACACTTTTATAATTTTCCTTTCACAACGAAGAAACTGGTAATTGAAAAAATTGAAATTATACAGACAACTG
Source organism: Clitarchus hookeri (assembly GCA_002778355.1). Taxonomy (NCBI): domain Eukaryota; kingdom Metazoa; phylum Arthropoda; class Insecta; order Phasmatodea; family Phasmatidae; genus Clitarchus; species Clitarchus hookeri. The sequence continues at coordinate 7,821 of NQII01005415.1, forward strand.
TAAAATAATATTGACAGAACTTGTATACGCAATCTACTTTATATATTATAAACAAGAAGTTATCGATATAACTATTAATCGTACTTTCCTCTACATGGATGCAAGTAATTTTGATGAAGTTTTTAAAAAGTTAGATGGTAGGTGGGTCTTGACATTTCGTTGATAGCGATATCATTACAGGTGCAACCAGAAACAAATGCAACACTTGTGAGGCAATTACAAATACCCACATGCCCTACCTGGGACTCGAACACAGAACTATTGGTACCGTAAACTGGCGTGCAGCCAACTGCATCACAGAAGTAGAATTCGGAGAATCAACTTCGGTTGTAAACAATCTAAAATTTTGGAAGACTGGATTTAGCTACTTCAAATATATACAGTGACTTCGTTTTGAAAACAAGCGTGTGAATCACTTCAATCATGTAAGTTTACATGGCGTACAGTATCAAACATTTTGTGCATAATTGGGTTTAAAAAAATGTTGAGTGGTTGAGTTTAGAACAACTTTTTTCTGATTTGGTGACTATCGTACAAAAAGGCTTCTTAAAACAGGCTCTGTATAGGAATATCTGATTCATCTTATAGATAATGTCAATGTAAAATGTTTAGTGTAAATTTGTCAACTTATTTAATAGATATGATTAAAATATCTAAATAATTCGTATTGCACCATTTAAAAAAAANAGTGTAAATTTGTCAACTTATTTAATAGATATGATTAAAATATCTAAATAATTCGTATTGCACCATTTAAAAAAAACTGCCTGGCACACTTAAATTAAGTAGGTTTACATGGTTCAATGGTGCAAAATTTGGTGGGAATTTGGTGACTGGTTCCCAGGATATGACATAAATGTTGCAATTTATCACCTGGCACTATCTTATAAAAAGTCGGCCAATATATCATCTCTATTAGCATATTTAATGCTTTTAATGGCTCTGTTTTGACACATTTGATGCTTTTAAAAGACACTTTCAATATAACAATTTTAGTTGAAACTGGTTAAACGGTATTGTAGATATTGCAAATAAACCTAAATATATTCAGTGTTGCCATTTAGAAAATAAGTGTGAGATCATTCTAAATTGTATATATAATTATAAATGGCATAGAATAGTATTACTTAAATGCTAAATATGGTATGAATCTGTTATGTAGTTTCAAAGATATAACTTAAAAGCTTTATTATTCATGTACTATCTTCCAAAATGGTTAATTAGAAACATTTTCGGTTTCTAAGTTAAATGCTTACGTCATGCACTGTCAACGTACCCAACTTGGTTTAAATCGGTTAAATGTTTCCCGAGATATGATGGGAAAATTAGACTTTTTAAATTTGCACCATCTTCCAAAATGAAGTAATAATAGCCTTATCGGTTTATAAATTGAATGGTTACATCATGCATTGTCAACGTACCTAATTTTGGTTGGAATTGGTTAGATAGTTCCCTAGGTATAACATACTGACNGTTACATCATGCATTGTCAACGTACCTAATTTTGGTTGGAATTGGTTAGATAGTTCCCTAGGTATAACATACTGATATAAATTTTAAAATTGCCGCCATTTTGAAAATAAGTATCCGGCGTGATCGAAAGCTATAGAAGTCAGATATTATTAAATACTATACCTGGACGTAGTTTGGTGAATAAGCCAACAGCCCGAATTTTCAAATTAGAGGGACATACATTCCAGACAAACACTTGGGTGATTGCATAAGCCTATCTTTCCCTCGGAAAATAGGAAAAAATAAAAACAATATTCATATAATTAGTTTTATAACTGGCAAAACTCAAATAATTTAAAAACCGTAGTGAAATATTATATGTGCAATATACTCAAAGCCAAATTAATTTGCAACGTTGTGCAGAATTCTGTACAGCCCCTGCAAATTTATATGGCATTAGCANGTTACATCATGCATTGTCAACGTACCTAATTTTGGTTGGAATTGGTTAGATAGTTCCCTAGGTATAACATACTGACATAAATTTTAAAATTGCCGCCATTTTGAAAATAAGTATCCGGCGTGATCGAAAACTATAGAAGTCAGATATTATTAAATACTATACCTGGACGTAGTTTGGTGAAATTCGGTTGTCGGGCTTAAAAGTTATTAGAGGGACATACATTCCAGACAAACACTTGGGTGATTGCATAAGCCTACCTTTCCCTCGGAAAATAGGAAAAAATAAAAACAATATTCATATAATTAGTTTTATAACTGGCAAAACTCAAATAATTTAAAAACCGTAGTGAAATATTATATGTGCAGTATACTCAAAGCCAAATTAATTTGCAACGTTGTGCAGAATTCTGTACAGCCCCTGCAAATTTATATGGCATTAGCANTATACTCAAAGCCAAATTAATTTGCAACGTTGTGCAGAATTCTGTACAGCCCCTGCAAATTTATATGGCATTAGCACGAAAAGGAATGAGATGCCATTTCGTAAAGCTTGTCGGTTCAGTATTCGTTGAAGCCACTGTAAAATCAATTAATTTTCCGGAAAAAAAGGTTTTATGGAATTATGTTAAAAACTAGTTATGACATGAAAGGTCGGCACTTTGCGGAATATAAAACCACGTATATCGAGTTAACTATATTACTGGTTCGGAAGGCAATCTGCCAACGCTGCCATCGTCCGAGCGTGCAGACTCGAGTAAATGGAGTGCACTGGACTGGTGTGTCCATATCCGAGCAGGGAAACACAGTTCTGTGTATTAGATTTCAAGCTGTCTACACACGTCTCGGGTACAGAGTAATTACCATAATTGCCTAGGCTACAAAATAACTACCTTGTTTTAAGTGTTTTTTACTGAGAAAATTGAGAAAACAAGCGGTCATAAACGAGAGACAGGATCAGAAATCATAGCAAGTTGCATGAACGAAATATTATAAGAAAAAAGGAGGATATATATATATTATATATATGGGCTATTCAAGGTAAAGTGAGTACTTTTGATAGTCTTCTCATTTGGAATAAAAGTCAATCAATTAACTTTATTTTAGCCTTAGACGTTAACTTTCGAGTGTAGTGGAATATACACATCATGTTTAAATCTTACATGGCAATATATATTTAAAAATGTGCTAAGAGGATTAAAAATGGCTGAAAGTAAATAGTAACTAGGACCTCAGAAGTGCCTTTATTTTACCACGAACAGACTATATAAATACCTGTCCTAGTATATGTAACAAAGACCATGCCTGTTTAGAGTAAAAATTGGCCAAAAATAAATGCAGTTGAAATAACATTTATTATTTTTATTTATGAGAATAACCAGAAGAGTTCGACGGAGGGATAAAAACGTGCGTAAAAAATGTAATTTCTCACTTACTAAAGAACTGATGGGACCTAGAAGACTGTAACAAGATTAATATGTCCCAAGAATGAATGATGGAAAGAGCATTGAAATGGAGTGGAAATGGAGAGCTCTGGGTNGTAACAAGATTAATATGTCCCAAGAATGAATGATGGAAAGAGCATTGAAATGGAGTGGAAATGGAGAGCTCTGGGTGGCTCTTAACGACGAGATCTTGAAAGTCGATGAGAGTGAAACGAGGTAAGTATGAAACAGCGCCGGATTATAAGGGTTGTAGGAAACGGGAGAGCCCCGAGAAAACCCGCTGATCAACAGCATCATCCGGCNAACAGCGCCGGATTATAAGGGTTGTAGGAAACGGGAGAGCCCCGAGAAAACCCGCTGATCAACAGCATCATCCGGCACGATTCCTACGTTCTGGGAATCGAACCCGGTTCACCTTGGTGGATGGCGACCACTCTAGCCGCTGAGCCACCGCGGCCCCGAGTGTTAAAATGGGAAGAGTTGAAAGGCCATCCATAAAGTTAGGGGACGCCCAGACAATGAAAGGACAACGTATAACAATGAGAAGAATTATGAAAGAACGAGCCAGAGGGTTTATTGGAAAAAAGATTATAAAATTATTGATTGTTACTTATTCCCAAGAAAAATGTCTTTACAAAAATTAGACACAGCTGCAAAATATTTTCTACGCAAGGAAAAGTATAAACTGTAAAAGATTGTGCCAGATTTCCAAATCGCCTTGCGGCCAGATATTTGAGGCAGTCGACTATAAAATAGAGTAAACCCTTGATTTAACGGACTATAAGGAGGATGGTCTGTCCTTTATTGCTGATCGTCTGGTATTACTGAATGAATTGCCTTACAGTTTCTTGGTTGGTAAAAGTAAGCATGAAAAACAAACATTATAATAAATTCTATGCCATTTTCATCTGTATAACATAAAGTATGCCTAATTATTATTCTCAACATCCATAGCATGCATTCACATCATGCAGACGATGTTCATTTCCAGAATCATGACTATAAAATAGTGGCAACCAAAGATTTAAATTAGGCTAGTGCATTCAGNCAGACGATGTTCATTTCCAGAATCATGACTATAAAATAGTGGCAACCAAAGATTTAAATTAGGCTAGTGCATTCAAACTTACAATTTAATGTTATGGTAAAAAAAATTGCAAAAAACAGTTGTACTAAAACTGTGTGTGAAATTATGTTATAATTATTCAAAATTACTCAAGACGAAATTTTTCAACTCCGTATTTAAGATTATAATCGGAATGAAGACACTTGTATTACTTAAATAAAATTATTCCAAATCCGGTAGGCAGATGTCATCGCAGTTACGTGTCTTTATTTTTAAAATTCAAAATTCAAAATTTCAAATTAATTGTAACAAGTAAACGAGAAAACAGCAACGCATTCATATTCGCGTAAAATATATTTCTTTCGGAGTGCTATGAAGAGTGTAGTTTATTTACTTTTGGAAAACAAAGGCACGACAAATTGTCGCACAGGCCCTCTGTTATGAGCCGACTCCGCTCCTAATAAGAACATGAAAATAAATTATAGTATTTGGAAGAAGGGTAAGCTAAGAAGAAGATGACGTACAGAAAGAGTAAATAAAATATTTAATTTCCATCTCCAGCAGTTATACATCGTAACGTAGAATTTAAGACCTGAGGCGAACGGAATAGAGGATGGAGAGGAAGATAAAAATTTGTTTAGAGAGGGAGCATGATAGAGAAGGAACTCACCCGGTCTCACACTCTGGCCTCGCCGCCCCGAGGTAGGACGTCACCGCACCTGGTCCAGCAGCTGACCTCGCCCCTTGACAATCGCCGACTGCCCCGACGACAATCCTCGCAGCCCAGTCCACTCTTCACGCCCCTCCACGTGTGTGGATCGACGAGATGCATTTTGATTGGCTCCCGTTGTGCACTAGAGCCGGAGTCTGTTTGTAGTTTGTTGTAGTTATCCAGGAATGTCCTGATGTTTGCTGGACCCACATTTCCTGGTGTTCTCTGCCCATTGCTACGGTGGTTTAGACGTTCCACTCCAGCTCGCTGTTGTGGTTTCTTAGTTCACCAAACTCGCCTGTCACGACCTTCGCAGGTACTGTTATGACAGGTAGTGCACAACAGGGCGCGTGTATAACACCCCGCGTGAGTGCAGTTCAGTTGTTTTGCACACTTTCTATACGATATAGTGGTCATCCCTTCCAAAATCCCCACTGTATAGGCAATTCACCATACATCAGCCTGCAAGCACATATGTGTTGAGTGCCGCTACCGTACGAATTTATTTAATTTCTCAGTTAATTTAACTTTTATTGAAAACTAATAAAAGGGCTACGATACAAAAGGAAAATATTCTCTACTTTCTCTCACTCTCTTTCTCTCCCTCTCTTTCTCTCCCTCTCTTTCTCTCCCTCTCTTTCTCTATCTCTTTCTCTCTCTTTCTCTCTTTCTCTCTCTTTCTCTCTCTCTTTCTCTCTTTTTCTCTCTCTCTTATTACGCCTAACATTATTTCGTTTTTTTTTACATTATTGAATTTTATTTATATGATATGTTAATACGAACGTGGGCGTCGTAATGTGTGGCTGCCTACACTCAGGGCGTTGGCCTGGCTTGAGGATAGTAGAACTCAACGTCTGGCTTTCCCTAACATATTTATGTTAGCTACCATGGGCATGTGGATTCATTGATAGTCTATTCGCAGTTTTTCACACCTTTTAAATTAAACATTCCAAAAATCACCCATGTATGACGTTTTTTGTTTTTTCCTAAATATTCAAATGGTCAGAAGCATTTTATACTTGCGTTGACGTAAAAGTACCTACCTTATTTTCGGAGACACTAAAATAATATTCGTATTTCGTCTAAAAATTATATTGTTTCATTTGTAATTAATATTAATAAAAAACAGTGGGAAAGTAAGTGTGTTGGAAACACCTAATAAGAAATACTTCTCACGCAAAATAGTATTACACTAAGTGCGCACGAGTGTGCTGCGTTGTCCTTTTGGTGTTATTTTCTAGGCTCGGTTAAACTTTGTTTGCACTAGGCGGAGGAATATCCTAGATATATAGCTTAAGTAGAGCTTCAGAAAAGTGTGAAGTACCCATGAATGGGGCTATACGCTTACACAAAGATGTAAATTAGCCAACAATTTCTTAGGGGGCAATGTAGGAGGGGTCACTCCTTTGAAAGCCCCTCTAGAAGGGGGGATGGAGGGGCAAGCTGTTGCGATAAAACCCTGTAATTATATGCTGCATTGAAACAGAGAAAACTATATAAGCCCAGAAGCGGATATGTAAATAAGTATGGGAAATATATAGTAAGCAGTCATCAGAGTTTATATACAAAAATATCAACCCACCTCGGTGAACAAAAACAGTTCGTAAATGAAGAACATCTTTAAGCCTTAGTATAAAATACACCTTTAAATTTGCAATTTAAAATCATTATATGAATATAAAACTATAGTAACAATATATGATATCTGTAAATAAATTTGCAATTTATCGTCTATACANAAATATCAACCCACCTCGGTGAACAAAAACAGTTCGTAAATGAAGAACATCTTTAAGCCTTAGTATAAAATACACCGTTAAATTTGCAATTTAAAATCATTATATGAATATAAAACTATAGTAACAATATATGATATCTGTAAATAAATTTGCAATTTATCGTCTATAAACTCAGCCATTTTACTAATGAAAAAATGACTCTTCTCAACCAACCATAAAGATATTGGAACTTTATATTTCTTATTAGGAATATGATCAGGAATAATTGGACTATCAATAACTATATTAATTCGAATAGAATTCTGTTTACCTTTACTAAATTCAGGATAGGGCGATGTAAACCCTACTTCCCTCCCCTCCCTCGTCGTTACGTCACTGCCGTAACCCGAATAGTGAAAAAGAACCCTTGCTGAATCGTAGTTTAATATACTACTCGCATGCAGAAGGAGTTCTTCATTGTATCGCAGTTCTGACAAAGAGTCCTCCGTATTAGACTGTAACTTCGGTTCGCATGCGATTCGTTGCGGCTCAACACGTCGTGGTGTACGTGCCGGCGGACTCTATGCGTGAAAGCGTGCGAGTCCATAAGGCAACTTTTTACAGTGTACAAAAATATTTTACGTCACTGCGAAACGTTTCAGTAACACATGCGTACATCGCAGTGCTTCGGTCTTCGTTTCAGAGAATCAATATTGTTTTTTTTTTCTCACTCAAACTGCGACCCATCAGAGTAATAATAAACTGGGAATTTATGTTCTGGCGAAATTCGAAAACGATTTGCATATATGGTGTTGCGTTGTAATATTTATTTACTGGACAACTGAATGTTTTTATTTGCATGACAAATTGAACGAAGGCGAGATTTATTAGTAATTTTACACATGGATGCAGGGTACGGGGAGTTCTATTAACTTTTTCAGTGCAAAATAAAGCTCGCCTGATTAGCTATCTCATTTGTTATTGGCTGGTGATTTCGTACTATAAAATTGCGCAGTAAACCGTAGGCTGCGATGCGATACGTATAAGCGATTGGAAATATAGTCGGCTGCCCCCACCGGGAACTATAGCGACACTATGTTTTGCAATTTATTTCCCAAGGGTAGAACAATTTATGGACGTGGTTCAGTGTCTCGTCGTGTACGAATGAGCAAGAAGAAGCATTTCTTAGCGTTTTAGTTGGAATAGTATGTATACATGTACTTAAGTATTGCTATTATTTTATAGTNTGGCTGGTGATTTCGTACTATAAAATTGCGCAGTAAACCGTAGGCTGCGATGCGATACGTATAAGCGATTGGAAATATAGTCGGCTGCCCCCACCGGGAACTATAGCGACACTATGTTTTGCAATTTATTTCCCAAAGGTAGAACAATGTATGGACGTGGTTCAGTGTCTCGTCGTGTACGAATGAGCAAGAAGAAGCATTTCTTAGCGTTTTAGTTGGAATAGTATGTATACATGTACTTAAGTATTGCTATTATTTTATCATAGTAAGTAAGATATTTGGCTGAAGTGTATATTTACAAGCAGCTTAACTGTTTTATTATTAGCTAATATAAAATTGTGACTACACGGCAGATCACCACCAGTACACAAGCCCTCATAATGGGACTATAGTCCAGTCAACCAGTGGTTTTACCAAGAAAAAATTCCGGAAGTTTTTTTCTCACCGGTTCTATATGGTTTTTGGGGTGCTGAATCCGAATTTCATGTTTGCGCCCTCGAGGGTGGTGAGCTTCACAAGAAAAACGCAAAAAACCGTAAAAATTTCGTAATTTTTTTAGTTTTTGACTTATAGCTCCAAAATTATGCGTTTAATCGAAAAGACAATTCTATACTAAATTAAAGTAGACAAAATTTCCTACAAAATGCATTTATGAAGTTTAATTTTCTGACGAAGTATCCAGGCGCTAGAGCGCGCTGAAAAAGGGCGATTTTTTTGCCCTTTGGCAAAAACTAGAGAAACGCTCTCTTTCACCCGCGATAACTCGAAAACTATGCGTTTAATCGAAAATGCCACTTCCTTCAAAATTGAAGATGAGCAAATTTCCTATAAAATGCATTTATGGAATTTAAATTTCTCTTAACGGGGGTCGCGCGATGAAAAGTGGTGAGTTTTTGGTCCTCCTGGCCAAAGCTGAGAAGCGCCCTCACCCACCTTTCTATTTCTCATTGGCGCTCTACTTTCACTATATCATGCTTGAAAACAACTGTTTTGAATGAATTGATTGTAAAGATGAATTTTAATGAAATCATATTATGCATTACATGAGATTTCTTGAAGTTAGTTATTTTACTTAGAAATAACCTCGGGCTTCGTAGAGGAGTAGTGGCGAAGTAAAATAAGTTTAGAACATACCTTTATTTTATTTTACAAGAGGATGTGGTTATTGAAGTCGTATTCGTTTGCGTACAGACGTTGATGGTCCAGGCAGGGGGATGTCGTCTCGGGCAGTAGAAGGTCCG
>NQII01005415.1:18713-56994 GCA_002778355.1 Clitarchus hookeri
TAGTAATTTCTCCTGAATTATTTTACTCTTTATTTATCTAATCCATTCTTCATCTAAGCATTCATAAAAGAAGGGAACATCGTGCCGTCGCGTTTTAGGAGGACATTCCTCTCGTTTTGACTGAGGGCCAAAAATACGCCACCNATCCATTCTTCATCTAAGCATTCATAAAAGAAGGGAACATCGCGCCGTCGCGTTTTAGGAGGACATTCCTCTCGTTTTGACTGAGGGCCAAAAATACGCCATCCTACATAGAGCTTTACTGCGTGACCCCCGTTATGAGGAATTGAAATTTCAAAAATGCATTTTATAGGAAATTTGGTTATCTTTAATTTTGAAGGAAGTGGCATTTTCGATTTAACGCATAGTTTTCGAGTTATCGCTGGTGAAAGAGAGCGTTTCTCTAGTTTTTGCCANAAAGAAGGGAACATCGCGCCGTCGCGTTTTAGGAGGACATTCCTCTCGTTTTGACTGAGGGCCAAAAATACGCCACCCTACATAGAGCTTTACTGCGTGACCCCCGTTATGAGGAATTGAAATTTCAAAAATGCATTTTATAGGAGTCATCATATTTGGTCATCTTTAATTTTGAAGGAAGCGGCATTTTCGATTTAACGCATAGTTTTCGAGTTATCGCTGGTGAAAGAGAGCGTTTCTCTAGTTTTTGCCAAAGGGCCAAAAAATCGCCCTTTTTCAGCGCGCTCTAGCGCCTGGATACTTCATCATAAAATTAAACTTGATAAATGCATTTTGTAGGAAATTTTGTCTACTTTAATTTAGTATAGAATTGTCTTTTCGATTAAACGCATAATTTTGGAGCTATAAGTCAAAAACTAAAAAAATTACGAAATTTTTACGGTTTTTTGCGTTTTTCTTGTGAAGATCACCACCCTCGAGGGCGCAAACATGAAATTCGGATTCAGCACCCCAAAAACCATGTAGAACCGGTGAGAAAAAAACTTCCGGAATTTTTTCCTGAAAACACCTCTTTTGAGCACCGGTTGACTGGACTTCTATGGAAAGTGCGTTAACTAATAAAACATTACATCTCTTTGTGTAACAATAAGTTAGGAAAATTTGAGGCTTTGAATAATTTCACTTTACAGTAAAGATTTGAATCTCACAAAATTAAATTTATCTACATGTTGTATCCGACAAAATGTTGCTAACTTTGACATGCGATTCCTTACGCAAAATGAGAAAGAAAAAGTAACAAGACCTATGGCCAAAAACGATTACTGAATTTTCAACAGTATTTTATTAACAAAATTCAAACTACGTCAGATCGGAGACACATGAAGACAATCTTTTTTGTTCATTTAAGCGTGATTTTTTAGTTATATGTCGACAAAAATCTGTTAAACTCACATGTTATGCAATCGAGAACGATACTTTCGTTGAACAAAACGTTATACTGGAATTTTCCGTCGTAACTCGCATATTGCCGAAAATGTGTTCATAAATTCCCGTGTAAACCTCGTAATTTCAGGGCGCGTACATCTCTCAATAATTGTTTTATACCACAGGTCTCATTACGTTTCCCGTTCAATTTTGCATATGGAATCGCCCCCAAAAGTTTGTAACTTTTGATCGGAAACAAGTCGCACATATTAATAGATTACATATCCTAAGTTCGACATTCACAGATGTTTGTGGGATTAAAAGGGCTCGGCGTATGACGCCTATTACTCCAGTGAAGTATTTCTACGACCACCACAGTTTAACTGCATGTTTTTTACGACACTTTGCTATGAGTTTCACATTGCACTGTCAACATAGGCGTTCAAATGGTGCCAGGGGGGGGGGTGTAGCATGGAACATATCCTTATAAAAATTTCATTTTGGTATTTTACATTCAAATTCAACCTGCATCGTTTTAAATTATATGCAAGTTACTCTAAGTTGTCTGTACTATGCACATCTGCATTATCTTAAGTACACTAAGTTTAATTAATTAAAACAATTAAATTTAACTTGTATCGTGAACAAAATCAGTTTCTTTACTTACGGACGATGCTATAAGACTCAGAACATAATGCGTATCCTTTTCGTGGTTAACCGAGTACTTTTGAAAGCACTGCTTAGCATTTATTTTTCTGCCAGTTTTGTAACCTTCTACTATACATGTGTACAGTTAAACACTGCCACAGACTCGATGAGTATATTAAGGTTTATTCGACTCAGGTTTGTAAAAGGGGATAGTTTGGTATAAGGAAAATACCCACCATTAGGTACGCTAGTGTTACAAAGAAGCCGGTTTTAAACTGGCAGTAAACAGAGAAATTATGTTTATTTCTGTGTAAAAGTTCGTGTTTTCTTCACATTGAATGTATACTTGCCCAAGCCAAAATATTAGTATTAAATTATTTTGCAACTACATATTACGCACGCCCTTCGATTGTGTTATAGGCATAAACAAAAAAAATACTATTGTCTTGGGCATCAAGCTTTCGTAAACACGCTTATATAAGTAAAAAAAAGTTACGAATATAAGGCGTCATCAAAAGGAAATTTAAGTTCTGTTATCAAATTTTTATGAAGTAATTGTTAATATATTGTTTTACTAAATCCAATTTTATGAACAAAAATTTAACAACTATTGGGTATATTTCGTTATTAATATTTATATAAATTATAAAATAGATATAAAATAGANATCAAAAGGAAATTTAAGTTCTGTAATCAAATTTTTATGAAGTAATTGTTAATATATTGTTTTACTAAATCCAATTTTACGAACAAAAATTTAACAACTATTGGGTATATTTCGTTATTAATATTTATATAAATTATAAAATAGATATAAAATAGATATGTAATTTAAATATTGAAATAATAATTAATTATATTGGTCTACGCTATATATTTATATTTAAATTAATCAACTATTGCACCTCACATTTGTTAATACTTTTCTTAAAGTTATATTATGTGTATTTTATACATTTTAAAAAGTATTTTTCTGAATTACCTTACAGAGAGTATCCAATAATTGGTCTACAGTAGATATGAAAGTGTAGAAATTAAAATGGTATTTTTTCACTGTAATTAAACGCCTAAGTGTTAGTAATGGCTTAAACTATATAAACCTTAATTTTAAAATGTATGTGTTGCATTGATTACAAACAAAATTTCCTAGAACTCTGTCTAAAAAAAAACTGGCTTATTTTTGGCCTGTGATTATAATTACCACTAAACAGAAACGTTCATAGAAATACACCGAAGGGCTAAAAAACTTGAATAGGCGTGCGTATGCAAATAACAGAGGTATGGAACCAATCAGAGTAACGCGACGCGGTCGGCAGCTAGATCGGTTACTGCTGCTACAATGGCAGGTTATCAAGATTTAAGTGAGTTTGAACGTAGTGTTATAGTAGGCGCACGAGAGATGGGACATAGCATCTCCGAGGCAGCAATAACATCTGGATGTTCACGTACGACCATTTCACGAGCGNCTGCTGCTACAATGGCAGGTTATCAAGATTTAAGTGAGTTTGAACGTAGTGTTATAGTAGGCGCACGAGAGATGGGCATAGCATCTCCGAGGCAGCAATAACATCTGGATGTTCACGTACGACCATTTCACGAGCGTATCGTGAATATCGGGAATCCGGTAAAACCTCACATCTTCGACATCGCTGCGGCCGGAAAAATATCGTGAAAGAACGGGACAAACGACGACTGACGAGAATCATTAAACGTGACAGGCGTGCAACCCTTTCTCAAAATGGCGCAGATTGGATTTGTGGACTGCCCTGCAGGATTCATGGTGTGAATTGCCTCCTGCATACCTTCAGACATTAGTCTAGTCCATACCACGTCGTCTTGCGGCACTTCTGCGTGCTCGGGGGGCCGGCCCTACACGATATTAGGCAGGTGTACCAGTTTTTTTGGCTCTTCAGTGTAGCTCAGCCTATTATGTAATGCTTTTTTTACTTTCGCTGGTTTTTTTGTTCACGTATGATGTGATATAAAACACCTGCTCTGTAATGGACGTTATGACAGTGTGTTTGTGAGCATACGAAATTCTCTATGGATGTGTTATGAATGTGCATGTAACTGAGTTACTGACCTCCCTACCTACTGTTTGGTCTCTAAGAGGCATTTGTAAACTTAAGTGGTGATGTCATTTGAATATAACTTGACATGATTCTGAGCCCTGTTCATTTTCACTGTGCACCAGTGATCTCAGGCTTCCACTAAAGTAAAAAGAAATATTCTGTATGTAGGTACATTCCAAATCGGTACAAATTGGAAATTTAAAAAAAAAGTATTTTTTTATAAAACTGAAGTTATCTCATTTGTTTTTATACAAAATTTATAAAATCCGATACACCCGAAAAACCAGTGGAACCAGGTAACGAAACACTATATTTAACAAACTCTCAGCATCGAGTTTTCCAAACTGAGTGGAATGAAACTTAACTATATTTATGATCCGATTTAGTGTGGCAGTGCGTTTGCTAGGGACGTAAGTTTGTTATAAATTTGCTCATTATTAATTCAAGATTCATAAAACCAACAGGAACTAAAATTATACATTTGGCGTCTACATCATTAAATTCCACGCTCCTAATACGACGTTAAGACATGTAATTACTTTCCTCGCGTCGCTACCAACATTGTGCTCATTAAGGGGGCCGCCTGCCTGGAGCTGTTTTTTCACGTTTGAAGCTCAGAAGCGCAGGATTGATAAGGGCGACACTGCAACGCGCATCAAGGACCCTTTCGTCTCTACGCGCAAGTCTGTGAACTGACGTGCAGTGTTCTTGTCGTGTTGCTTGTGCCTATGGAACTTTTAGCGGCGTACCTAATATTATATTGGTCGGAAGTATGTAGCACGTTTCTGTGCAGGCTCTTATTAAAGTTTCCCTCCTGTTTGGGTAGTATATGAAAACCACAGGAGAAAAACCTGACAAGTCAATTTTTTTCGATTTCCGGGTTGTTATTACGCCGAAGAGCCAAAAAAAACTTGTACACCTGCCTAATATCGTGTAGGGCCCCCCAGCACGCAGAAGTGCCGCAAGACGACGTGGCATGGACTCGACTAATGTCTGAAGGTATGCAGGAGGCAATTCACACCATGAATCCTGCAGGGCAGTCCACAAATCCAATCTGCGCCAACTTGAGAAAGGGTTGCACGTCTGTCACGTTTAATGATTCTCGTCAGTCGTCGTTTGTCCCGTTCTTTCACGATCTTTTTCCGGCCGCAGCGATGTCGAAGATGTGATGTTTTACCGGATTCCCGATATTCACGGTACACTCGTGAAATGGTCGTACGCGAACATCCAAATGTTATCGCTACCTCGGAGATGCTATGTCCCATCTCTCGTGCGCCTACTATAACACTACGTTCAAACTCACTTAAATTTTGATAAATTGCCATTGTAGCAGCAGTAACCGATCTAGCTGCTGACCGCATCGCTTTACTCTGATTGGTTCCATACCTCTGTTATTTGCATACGCACGCCTATACCAGTTTTTTTTGGCTCTTTAGTGTACATTTGTCTGCTTCGATGTGATGTTTTCTACTGGTATTACAGTCATAGGGAAGAACGGTGACAAGATACAACCATTTGAAATATCAGCATACAGGGGAAGAACCTTACACGTTTAAACTTAAAATCGATCTCCTGTAAAATTAGCAAAGTGTGACTTATCAAGTATTCCCGCGGTGGTCTTTACATGATTTAACGTGCAGTTGTCTGAAAATCCTTTTTTCAAAGCTGTTGGAGGACTCCAAAATGATATTTATAGCATGCGTGATATATTCAAAGTATCGCTCCGATGTCATCTAGGGCATTTTTCTTTCTGTAGATAAACACAGTGGGGGGCACGTTTAATAGCCTAATTAAGAAAAAAACCTCATTTTAAATGTGCTGCAACGCATATGAAGCGCTATGTAGGCGGACTCCTTGCTACAGTAGAACCTCGTTAATTCGGATCAATTGCGACCGGGATAACGAAAATCCAAATTAACCAGAAAATGTGGGAAAAATAAATTAAATACAACTTACTTTTAAAAATGTAATATATATATATATATATATATATAAAGGCGTTTGAAACATATTTACAGATTACAAACAAGTTATCACGAGTAACAGACATAAGTACAGTAAAGTCTACTTACGGGAAAGTAACTCCTAAGGCTTCTTAACCTTATCATTTTTAATTTTTTTTTGGTTACTCTAAATCAGTCTGGGTTATCCGGAGATCCCAGTTAACTTAACGAGGTTGTACTGTATATTAATCGTGGACAGGGAATCTGTCCAAAATATTTTTTAAAAGTGCTAAGCTGACCGCAGATCAGCAACTACAACTTGTGTACAGTATGCGAGTGAGTGAAGAGATTTGGGTGGCTCTTAACATCGAGGTCTAAGAGAGCCGACGAGAGTGATTGAGGTGAGTATGGAGCAGCGCCGGGANACACGAACATCAACTAACTTTCTGAATATCCAAATAGCATCTCCTAGCTCAAACCTGTTTTCAGGAATATTGGTTCTTTCGATTGCGATGTTGCTAAGGATGATAATGTGTTTTGTGAAGCAAGTTACTACAGCAGAAGAGAGTTTTATACTACTGAGTTTTATGTACAGGTTCACTTTGCAAGGAATGACTGCCCACAATGGAGCTGGTATTCTGGAGGTTTGCTTCTACAGGCATCCTCACAACAGCACAGTGTCTAGCGTTAATTATCTTAGTCGAGTNACACGAACATCAACTAACTTTCTGAATATCCAAATAGCATCTCCTAGCTCAAACCTGTTTTCAGGAATATTGGTTATTTCGATTGCGATGTTGCTAAGGATGATAATGTGTTTTGTGAAGCAAGTTACTACAGCAGAAGAGAGTTTCATGCTACTGAGTTTTATGTACAGGTTCGCTTTGCAAGGAATGACTGCCCACAATGGATCTGGTATTCTGGAGGTTTGCTTCTACAGGCATCCTCACAACAGCACAGTGTCTAGCGTTAATTATCTTAGTCGAGTAGATTCAAGATACATTATATGTTGGAAGACTTTTGCTGTTCGCCCTGGTGGGAGGCGAGCAGTCTTAACCGCCCGGTGTGTTGTTGCCGCAGGTTCGCGATCACGAGCTCCGGCCTGCTGCACGTCCGCGACACGGCGCTGAGCGACGCCTACTCGCACTTCTACTGCTGGACCACGAACCGGCTGACGGGAGAGAAGCAGCTCAGCCTCCCCGGCCAGATCATCGTCACAGGTCGGCGTCGACAGTTCAAGTGCATTCGCGAGGCTCGAATTACTCTCTGCATTCCCGTAGTTCATTCGTGGTCATTCCCAACGTTTCTGAAACCCTGCTTAAGTTCTACTTTCGGGATATTCCTCCGCCTCGTGCAAACACACTACATTACACCAAAGAGAGAAAAAAAACTAATTTTTGCGCACCTGTATATTAATATTGTGCAAGAGAACTACAAGTATGTCTTACTAGGCATTACCAACACGCCTAATTGTCTCTGTTTTTATTAATATTAATTATAAATTAAATATTATAAGTTATGTGTAAAGTTAAGTAGAATTTCAATTTAATCAAAAATTAAGACACTTTCATGTTAACAGAATTATAAAACGCTTGTCATACACGACATATTTAGAAAACATCAAACACGTCATAAACGAGATGATTTTCCGAAGGTTGTATTCAAAAAGTATGAAGAAACAGCTAATAGTCATGGCATGTTACACTTGTTTACGCAGCGTTGGGTTAAGTTGCGTCGACCTCAGTAGCGTAGTTGGCTACACGCCAGCTTACGGTACGAGGGGCTAAGGGTTCAAGCCCCCGGGCAAGGCATGGGTGTGCATTTGTGTACGTCTGTGTTGGTCACCCTTCTTGGAAAAAAGCTAACGTAAATTGTACAACTCCCACGTATTTACGTCGACACAAGGAAAACTATTTTAAAAAACAGTTTGTTAGCCACTCCTGTGACATCAATAACGACTTTAGCTTTAACAAAACGTTGTGTCAAAACTACTTTTTTATGCAGTTTGAGCAAGTCAAGAATTAAAATTAAAATTCCTGTATTTACATTTTAAAATAAAAACAAAATGGATATTATTTGTTTTTAAATTGGACATTTTTCGCTGTTTATCGTCGATTTCCTATCGCGAAAACATTCAATGTCCTCAAAATATAGAGGAAAAGTTTGGCGTTTGGACAGCCTCAACTATGCTTCACTGCACGACGTTACACCGGGTCCCTACAGCGCAACCTAGCAGCCACATTCCTGTTGTCCTAAGACAAGAATACGTATCTGCATATCTATCGTATTGGTAAAAATGTGGATCTTTCGGAAAATTATTTCGTGCCAAAGTAGTCTCCAAATCTCTACGGTTTCCTAATACTTCTATGATTGGATGACGCATCAGCAGCTTTTCGCAGGCGAGTCATGTACGTTCAGTGTCGGGTCAATAGTAGTTGCTAATTACTATAAAGTGGTTTAAGAGACCAACACTTGCTTTCAGTCATTTGATGATTTTATTATTAATTTAATAAATGTATTGAAGGGTACACTTTCAACAACAATAGGTATAAATCTGTGGTTTGTTCCACAAATTTCTGAACGNTAATAAATGTATTGAAGGGTACACTTTCAACAACAATAGGTATAAATCTGTGGTTTGTTCCACAAATTTCTGAACGTTGTCCAAATAATAATCCATTTCGGTTTAATATTAATCTTGCCTGGTGTACGCTCAATTTTCACCCCTGATGATGGTAGTTTTCATGAGTGGATAACATCTGCGTCTTATTGGGTTAGTCAAGAAAGCTTGTAGTGCCTCGCGTGTACCGCAGTCAGTAATGAAATAAATGTTGCAGACGTGTTCATAGGAAGTTGAAACCTAACATGTTGTCCACAATATTCGCGATAAGTTCACCATCTCTACTTATTGTTTTTTTCCCCTTTTAGTAATATATCTAGCGGCCATTTCACCTATTCCTAAGAAAATAAATATTATTTTGCTATAAAAATTACAAAAAACGCTTGCAATTAATATCGTTACTAAGAACGTTATGGAAAATTAAAATACAATTACAGTAGCGTGACTTCTTTAGACACGACACGACATGTTGATTATTGAGGATCAATAATTTTAACATGACATATTAATGTTA
The DNA here is from genome assembly GCA_002778355.1 of Clitarchus hookeri. Lineage (NCBI taxonomy): Eukaryota > Metazoa > Arthropoda > Insecta > Phasmatodea > Phasmatidae > Clitarchus > Clitarchus hookeri. Next base: position 27,852 of record NQII01005415.1, read on the forward strand.
TTTTTTTAACTAAATTTCTCATCAAAAGTAGTTGCTAATTACTATAAAGTGGTTTAATAGAGCAATACTTGCTTTCAGTCATTTAATGACTTTATAATTAATTTAATGAATATATTGAAAGGTACACTTTCAACAACAATAGGTATAAATCTATGGTTTGTTCCACAAATTTCTGAACATTGTCCGAATAATAAACCATTTCGATTTAATATTAAACTTGCTTGATTTAATCGTCCGGGTGTACCATCAATCTTTACTCCTGATGACGGTAATGTTCAAGAATGAATAACGTCTGTTAATGTTACAATTATTCGGATGAATGTATTAGATGGTAGTACTATTCGATTAATACGACATATTCAGTCCAGAGCGTTTAGTGTAAACATTCCAGCAACAGTTTCAACTCTATTTATTTCTTTTTTACTATTTAAACTGTTCAGCAAATAAAAAGTAAAATGCTCAAAATAAGAGTAAAATAAAAAGAAAGTAAAATGTTATAGGTGATAATTTTGTTTAGCAAATTGATAGTTCTATAATGATTCAGAGTAATGCGTTAAATTTACTATTATGTCTTGTCATTGTTTTAGCATGTTAGGTATATTTCAAATAATTGAGTTCATAGAACATTTTTGTATTTAATAAAGTAACACAAGGTTTTAATCTGATTAATTTTCAGCATTTGAAAAGAATGTTTTTCAAAAAAAAAAAAAATGCACATTTTGTTCCACAGAACCTGAAGTGAATATTCCTCCACGGATAGAATACTCCATCCCTCATGTGAGTGTGAAAGCTGGCAACCCGTCCGATCTGGTTTGTGTTGGCCAGGGAAACCCACCGCCTACATACAGGTGAGCAAAACACCCCCGAGATGCGTGTTGAGAGTTGGCCAGGTATTTGTGTGTGTTCTCGTATTTGTATGGAAGCCTTCTAATTCAAGCTTGAGTTGTTTCAGTTTATCTGTTTATTGAAAGGATTCTCTGGTTCTCATGCATCGTTCTTGACATCCTGTGGATGTTAATTCCACAGAGTTCCAGATTGCAGTATAGAAACCGTAAATTCTAAGTCCACTTTACACGAATAAGTTCAATCATCTGTGGATAATACAGTAGCAATTAGTGCAATAATTACGTTGTATCTTACGAATTGTTCAGACTTACCTCCATTGTGCTATGGGGTTCAACTTAAGCTTACGGGGTGAAGGATTCAGCATTCTAATCCGTGCTAAGGTACGGATGTGTGTGTTGGTGTAAGTTTATATTCAAACCTGGTTTACTAGTTTGGACTTCCCCTCTGCTTTTAGCTGTACGGTATACGGGGGCGTCTATAATCAATAATTTAAAAGAAAGTATTTTTTTCATTTGTATTTTTAATGTAGCTTAAGCGGTAGTTTCCTAAAATGTCGTCTTAAATTGTTAAATTTTTACTGCCTTGGTTTTCTTCGTTCTTGTAACATCGCAGAAGAAGTGAGTGATTATTTCGTGCTGATGACTATATGGGTGATAAAATAAGTAGCAATAAAGCATTACAAACTTGATAAAATGAACTTAACGAATGCCATATGCACTTTCAGCCAGTAAAATTAAATTCCAAATACATACCACTAGGTTATAGTGGAAAATGCAATATTCCAAAACGACGGTATTGTTCCCCTTCGACGAGTCCCTATTTATTTGCCTCTAGCCCTACTTTTTTTAAAAGCTGCTAAAGCTTGAAGGTCGGATTTTAGTCTCTAGAATCCCCCTAAACATATTCCAAATAGCTACACGTGCATAATGTTTTACCCGGAATTTTATACTATGAACCCGCGTACTTAATCTTGCATCGCACCAACAAAACCACAGAGATCACCTAAAGCTCTCCTCATTTGTGTTTAACGCTTTTCAACTGTCTTTTATGGCAGACAATCTAAGCAAATGCAGAAACGCACTTTTTGAGATTGTTGAAAATGTATGTGAGGAAACTGTAACAACAATCAGTGCTGGATTTTTAAGCATTTTTAAAAATTGTAATATGAAGAACTTGCCTGAATTTAATCTACCTTACATCCTTTGTTCATATCCTATAAAAATTTATTTCCACCTCAAAACTGTATGCTTGTAGCTAACACATCTCGAGCCAGAGAAATTTTACTAAACGGAAATAAAATTTGCTAAAAAGCGGTAATGCGGCTTGAGATAACACGGATGTCCCGAAGGAAACGTACATTTTCTGGTCAGTCATAGTACAAGACACTGTTTTCTAATATTTTTTGTTTGTATTAATATTAATGTTTTTATTACATTATTGTTTTTTCTTCAATACGGCTCCATTTTCGTAAAGGTTCTTGAGAGAAAAATATTTAAACATACAGTCATAAAGTTATCGCTATAGTCTATTCGCGGTTTCTTCACACTTTTTGAATATAACCATTGAAAAATCACCCCATGTATAACGTGTTTCGTTGTTTCTCAAATATGTCTTTTATCAAAAGCGTGTTATGCCTCTGTTAACCGAAAAGTATTTTATTTTTCGTTAAATTAAAGTTATACCAATATTTTATTTTTAAATTATATTTCATTCTAAATAAATATTTATAAAAACAGTGAAAAAAACACGTGTGTTGGTAGCGCCTAGTAAGAAATAGTTCTCATATAAAATGTTATTACAACTGAGAGCGCACGAACTCAGCGCTTTGTCCTATCGTGTAATTTTCTAGACTTATTTAAGCTTAGTTTGCGCGAGGCGGAGCAACATCCTGGAAGTAGAACTTTAGCAGGGCTTTAGAAAAGTGTGAAGTAACCGTGAATAGATTATAAACAGATTATTTGTTTGTTGTCTGTAAAAAGGTTTTTTTTTCCTTCGAGTAACTTCTCTCGCAGTGTTTATTCGTTAGTTTTTCGAAAATTCCGTCTCGACGCGGACGGAGACTGGGCACGCGGCTCGCCTAAGCGCGTCTCGACGTTGATGACGTCACTCAGCAGCTAACACGTAACGCTCGTGTGGCAAGGAGGCAGCAGTGGTGATGGTTCCTTTCGGCATTATCACTTTCCAGCACCGAATTGCCGAGTGATTCGGATCCCGTTGTGATCAGAAGCTCCCGTCGTCTTCAAAGACTGTTCACGGTAAACTGAGCACTTTTGAAAGACCCTGCTTAACATCTACTTGTATGCACTTCGTGTATTCCTACGCCACATGTACGTTTAACATTTCCACGGGCCTGATCACGTTATTCATGCTTCGGTTGAGTGAAATTGTGAGATTATCACAAAAGTAAATATTTTACAAATTTTATGATTCTTATACTTTCTTGCACTAAAAAAAAAACTGAGCAAAATAAATAATTTCAGTATTCACAGATGTTTACTTAACACTTTAAATTCAGCGTTAAGAAAAATATTTACTTTCTTTCAGTCGTTGCCAACTTTACTGGGCGCATGCCGGTCAGTTTGTTCGTTAAAGTATATGCAGGTAGGAGCAGTGACTTTACCAAGAGGTTGATTTTGAAAGTGCTCATTTAATCGTGAAAAGCCTTTCCAGCGTGCCCATGTAATGCAACACCCGATCATCACCTCCATCAACGTAATCATCGTCATCATCGTTGTCATTTTCACGTTACTTTATTCCTGCATTTTAAAGGCCATGCTACAGTCGAAATGGCATTTGCCATTACCATATCCACACACATAACCACTGACATAATAAAAATCTGGTACTATAATTTCAATAATAAAACAGGAAATTTTTATTTTCTTGGGCAATAATATTTTATTCCCAAATAGAGAATTTTACGTATAGCTCATTTTTGCTCATGTAAGTTGGTCAACTTGTCGCATGTGTGGTTTTTCAATGGTTCTCCCGTTTGTTTTCGTATATAGACATCTGTGGCTACAGAAGAATACTTTGAATTGTTGAAGTTCTTATTTTAATAAACCATCTCCTGTAAAATCGCGAAGTGAAACCCACAGTAATCAGGTGTCAGTTTAATTTTCGTACTATTATAAAATTAAATTTGACATATGCAGCAATAATGATGGTTTCTGATTGGCTACACTTAGGTACTAGTACAAGAAAGTTGAAAGTCCGTTAACTTGCTACGCGCTCCGCCAGTGTTATAGTTTATTGGTAACTGGTCAAACCATGCTTGGGGAACTCGTTGTGCTATAGCACATGTGGTAAATAAATAAAAAAAGATAGGTTACTCTATGGCTATATAAATAAACAGATGGGGATTACATAAAATAACTATTATTTAGGGGGAGCATTATGTTAACTACATCAACTACTTTACTGACAGCCACGTTAGTTTATTGTTGCAATTGCCCCACCTTGAGAAGTATCCAAAGGCTGATGAAGTGCGGCGAGTTACGAAGGCCAGCATAGCAGGCTTCTTGTGATGTCCATCTCGGCCGGCGTCACATGGAGAAACACGTCGACCGCCACTCTGCATTGCCCTCATATCGGCGTGACATAGAAAATGTCCTGATTACCTGGCTGGTAGAGGGGATTCCTGCTTACCGGGGTCCAGGCAATGCGCGCTCCGATTGCGGCAACTGGCTGTCGTCCTGATTACCGCTCGCGTGTGATGGCGTGTTCAGGCAGGCCGTCGAATTGGGGCCTGTTCACGCCATTGCAACAAATGGTTATTGGAATTGCTAGAGTCGTCGGGGTTAACATCGCACAAGCCAGGAAAACTTTGTACCACTTTCCTTATCCATTTTCACGTGATAGTTGAAATATTCCTTAGTATCACATCGTTTTTTATAAATAAAAATATAAACCATCAAGTATACATCAAGGCGGAAGGGTGTTAAAGCCTTTCAATTTAAACGAAAATGTGTCGTAAAAGGTTACCCTTAATGGTACGAAGTTATCACAAATGATTGTATGTGTAGTTTCAGCAAGTGCCGTTGTGCAGAAGGTATTCTACTCTTACTGTTAACTGGTGCGGTTATTGGTTATTTTGATCGTAGCACGACCTTAACACGTGTGTAATATCGGTCGACCTCTGTTTCCTGTTCGCAAAGTGACATGAGTAGGTCCGCTTGCCCGACTGGCCTATCGACGTGAAGCTGAGGCATAAGCAAGGGACACTTCAAAAGAATTCTTCATTATCAACGGTTACAAAAGCCAACATAATTAACTCCAGAACGCACTCCAGTAGTTTCTCTGTGAAGACTCGCGCCTGTTCAAACGCTTCAAAGAAGTAACCTGTAACAGCAACGTTGCAGGAAATTAGCGTTAGGGGCAGCGAGAAACCGGGTAATTTATTGCATTCCGAGAGTTCAGTTGAGAATAAATGGTCTGTGTTGGCTTTCCAGGGCAATTTCAGCCTATCTGTAGCTTTGTATGAAATGGGTTCTAGGAAAAGGATGTCTTCGCATTGCCCCTCTACCGGTGGTGGGTTAATAAAAGTGAAGACAATATATTAAAATGTTTCTACCTTTATCTTTCTTCTCTATTTTGTGTAGTATTCGTGAAGGATTCGGGGAAATTTATTATAATTTACAGGCTGTGTGTTGCCAAGCCGAGGTTACCAAAGCAACTGAATATGCTAGTGTCTGCTGTATTATTCTGCATTCACGGTTGGCTAAGTTACTGATCTACAGAATAGTCAAAGATAACAAGGTACTAAATACTGTCTTGAGACACGCTAACATGAATATTTTAACATCTGATTTGTCCTTTTGCAGCAGGGGCGCAACAACTGAAATTTTCAGGGGAGGGGGGTGAGGACAAATAAATAGTAATTTCACTGCCATCCTTTTCTTCGTTAAGGAAAGACACACCAATATGAAACTCGTTCTCGTTTAGAATTGTTTCCATTCAATAAAAAGACTTATGGTCTCTCTGCTTTCAGTAACAGTTTTTATGATATTATAATATATTCATTTAAATTTTTAATTTATTAACTAATAAATCATATGTCAAGTGTAACGATATTACATTATGTATAAATATCAGTCTACTTGTATGATGAAATGCTTCTTTGTTCGCCAATCGTTAACACAGCTATCATGGCTGTTTGTGGTCTAAGATGTTCATCATTGAAGTTTAAACACCAACTAATTAGATGAAACCTTTATTTAAACGATACACACCGTGTATAAAATGTTTAAATTTGTGATGGGGTGTTTTATAAATTGAATGGTACACTATTAAGTAAATCGCGAATAATCTAATGTCCAGCTAGCGACTTGATTTGATAAAGTCAAAATTATGTTCACTCGAAACTGCACATAATTCTTTACTGTATTTATTGTGTAGGGAGGTGAAGGAGTGCTTTTTCAAGTGTGCAGTATTTCTCGATACCTGCTTGTTTAAAGATGTTCTTAGATTCTCCTATCACACAATCCACAACTTCATAGAATATCTTTCTACACAAGTTTGTAGCAAACTACTGGGAGCCTGCAGAACTTTTTGAATGCTGGATGCGTTTAGGAACATGCTTGAGTGAAGGAAGTGAGAATGAATGGGGTTCAATTCGCTAATTTTGTGTTACATATTGGTAAAAGTGTATTGAATCTTTTTTTGATTCACTTTGTTGCCAGATATTCCTGTGTTGCAAGTATTTTTGTGTTTTGCACTTCAATACGATACTCAGTTTTTCTGTCTCATCAAAAAGTGATGAACACACAAGGGGCACGAAATATGTTTCTGCTTTTCAAATATGGGTGAGATTTTGTGGATACTTCTCCTCAACTTTCTGCAATTTCTCCGAGGAACTCTTAGTAGGACTGGATACGATTCATCATGATGCTACGGGATATTTGTAGCACTTTGTTACGAACTAGCTTTTCAGCCAATTCGTCCTTGAAGAGTATGTTAATGTGAGAGTATGCTGGGGGCGTAACTCAAATAATGACTCGTTAATTCGGTAGTGCAAAACAGTATCTGATGAATTTATTACAANAATTTTCAGTAATATGCACCATTTAATGTTGCTAGAAAGCTTCCCTCATAAGCGGTCTTTCTTGTGAAAGAATACGTAATTACTTTTGACATGAGTGGAACTCGGGGTGTAAAATCAAATATTCCTCTACTCACGGCAGTTCATTAAGCAGCCACACAGAAATTATTCAGGTTTTAGCACCACGTTCAGACATTCTGTCAAACACCATAACGCTAAGCAGGGTGGTCGCATTAAGACAATTTCATTGATGTCATCAGCCCCAAGCACTTATTTATTTCTTGTGTGTTTGCTTTTTTACTTGTGTGCTGCTTTAATCTTTAAATTTTGTGCGACAGCGCGATCCGATTTCGAAGTCACGGACGCAATCTAATTTAAATTTTCTGGAAAATTTGTGTCACACGAGTCGCTATTTGATTGAAAGATTAAGGTCCAGCTGTTTTTTAAAAATAAAAATGATATCTCTTGCTACGTCAATGTGGGCAATCTGATTAGTTAAGCGCCAGCTGTCTGTTTAGTTTCAAAAACTTCACGCCCCTTCCAGCTGCTGGCAACATGAATATTCCTTAATTGTCCCACCTGCATTTCGTCTATGCGCGGTAACACACATCTCTCGTGATGGTGTGAACATAGTTTTTTTCCTGGGTAATTATTTCCCAGGTTATTGCAAAATAGCCTTCTGTGTTACTTGTTTTTCGTAGTCTATAATCTTGCTCACCCTTGCCCGTTTGTATTAAAACAACGGGAGCAGTGACATATTTGTCAAATTCCCAAGTATTGGTTAAAAGAGTTTACATTGATGTCTGGTATATTTATTTGGACATGATTACAACACTCGCCAGTTGACGAAGAAATAGTTTTCAATTTTTCTTGATGGTTTAACACGTGTCGTTTTCTGCTGCCAATCTATGTGCACTAAGTATTTGCATAATAACCACGTATCCCATGCATTATACTAACGTATTACTACTTCCAGGCTGTGAATGAGTTACTCTTAAAATAAAAATTGATTCAAGCATAATAAGCCTAGTAATTTGTCACCCGCGTATCTGTTTAAAATATCCAATTTTCTGTTCGATTTCGCGGAGGTCAATCCGGATATCCGGTACTCGCAGATCCGCCCAATAATGTGCGTATGGATCCATATTGTAGTAAAAGTAATCTGATTTTATAAATGCCCAGTGGGGCTTAGATCAGAAGCAACTTATATTTTCCGTCAGCCCAAGCTCAGATAAATACTAGCAGGTGACATAGCGTTAGGAAACGTGGGATAATTTCATTTTTTACTATGGAATAGTGAATGATAATGATTACTTAACTGACTCTATTTCTTTTCTCTGCAGAAACCCTCTTGCACTTGGTACGGTTGGATATACACGTCAGATTGTAACGGGTTTTGTTTACTGCTGCAAATTGCAAATTTTATATTAATAAATTTGACTATTCCAGTGTTCCGAAAATACAAACTTCCCAGTTAATGCTGTCTTGCAGATTTATTTCGTGTTATTAAATGCATACTACATTGTTTAAGTTGTTAAACGTGCACTGAGAGTTGTCTAAATGGACATTATCTGGTACAGTGATTTCAGAAATATTTCTTGTTCGTGGCTTTCAGCTGTTTACTTCAATTCCGTGAGAGCTACCTCCACCGCGGGTATTGTGCGTGTGCGTTCAGGCTGCGTGGTTCCATTCGTCGCCCCTTCAGATCTGCGGACACCTGTGTCGCAGCGAAATCATTGCCTTGGCGCACACTGCTAAAGCCGACCTTGGTTGCAATCTCTATTTCTGATCCATATTTCACAAATATTGGCATGACTTTGAGCAATCCTACTCGTTTATCAGTAGGAATTATGTGTCTTTGGGCAGATCCAGACAAATTTCTGAAGGAGTGGCGTGCAACTAAGCAGTTCAACAACCAACTTATTTATTAAAATCTGTGGGTTACGGTCAGCAGCAACTAGAGTCGAAATTATGTTTTTTTTTTTGTGAATGTTGATTTTTGTCATATTAATTCCTGTAAGGTAGCCGGTAGAATGTTTTTCAATACTGTCACAAGGATGCAAAGATATATTTATGACTCAGTCGGCGTTGACTGTCGCACCTCGCTTAAAGTGTTCCATAATTATATATAGAAGGTGATCGAATAACTGCATCATTGCAATTTATCTTTCCGCTGTTTGACCTTCTTGGGTGGTAATCCCCCATGGTTGGCTCACCCACCCCACCCCACCCCACCACACAAAGCGTGTGGAGCCACCTGTCTATTATGGATTGTGATAGTAATGTTCTGCCAGTAGTGGAGAGTACTGCCATTAACGCGCATTACTTATCTTTCATAGGCCCCCAAAGAATTTAATTTGACTACACCATATACGATACTTTTACAGGTAAATTGCGAATGAATTTATATTACATTACTCTCTAGAGGCATTTTGTATATTCTCCTGTCGTCTGTGCCAAGCTAATCTCCTAATTATTCGTATGTTCTCAGAAAATTAAATATCTCATTTTATGTTTTTATTAAAAATATTATTATTAACTCACAACCCCATATGTATGAAAATTCGAGTACTAAGTATTTGACTGTATGGTTAAATATCTAAAGACTGGCAATTCTTGCTAAAAGCTTTACAACATGCGAGGTGTGATCTAAATGTATCGAGACTGGGGCTAGTATAAAAAAATACTACACTTTGTAGTAGTATTTATTCTTCTACTTCTGAAGACACCTACTTCGTCCATTGTGGTTCCCATTGCTGGAGGCATGCCTCGAACGCCTTTTCTGGGTTAGTGAGAAGCTGGCTCGTCGCATTTTGCTGCATTTCCTCGACGTCTTGTAATCTTCCTCCTTTCAAGAGGGGCCTGATTTTTGGGAAGAGGAAAAAGTCTTAACGGGCGAGATATAGGGAATGTGGCGGCTGTCGGACCTGGTTTTTTTTGTGGTTAGTCAGAAACTACTGCACATGTTGTACTGAAAGGGCAGGTGAGATGTCATGATGGAGTTTCCATTCACTGGACGTATGCAAATTCTGACCTTTCCCGACGAATGGCATCCCTCAACAGCCGCAAAATTCACGATCGTATTCCTTGTTTATCGTCTCGCCAAGTCAAGTGTCTTCAAATTACTTCAACTCATTTGTGGTCTCTTGGTCTCGGAGAGATTGGGACATTTCATTGCGACGACTAAGCCTTGGTTTCAGGGGCATAGTCATAGACCTACGTTTCGTCACACGTTACGACCGTTTTTAAAAAGTTTTCGTCGTTCTCGGCACAATCAAGGAAATCTTGCGCAGCTGAAAGCCGATTTTTTTTTTTTTTTTTTTTTTTTTTTTTTTTTTTTTTTTTTTTNAAAGGCAGTTTTGGCACAAACTTGGCACACACATGTCTCATATCCAACTATTCAGTATGAATGGAAGGATCTGAACCAAAAATTTTCTCAAAATTTAATGCAGATTCTCTGCTCATCGTTCTCTGCCATGCACTACACACTTTCGTTCAAAGCACTACTGTAAGCAAGTGAATGGAGCTAGGACATTGTAACTTACAGCACATGCATGTCAAGGTCCAAGGTCAACCTGCGCCAAGTGGCTTCGCTCTGCTTGCATTCTCTCCGAACGTACGACACCAGTCCCGATAATTTATGATCATACCTTGTATTATGTAACTTCATACATCTTGAAAGACCCATAGATCAAGATGATTTTGTAATAAAATAAAAGGAGATTCGTAAGATGTAATTACTGTTCGCGGTGCTTGTGGTGTTGCAGATGGTACCGCCAAGTCACGAACATGCTGCAGGAAGTGCAGGCGAGCTCTGTGCTCGTGCACCCGCTGCAGTCGGTGCTGCAGTTCCCTCGCGCGCAGCCCGAGGACGCGGCGCACTACGTGTGCACAGTGAGTAGCATGCTGGGCGAGGACCGGCGCGAGATGAGCCTCGCCGTCACCCTGCCGCTCGCCGTGCACATGAGGCCTCAGCAGCAGGTCGTCGACACCGGCACCTCCGCCACCTTCAACTGCTCCGTCACCGGCACAGACGCCCACATCTCCTGGCTCAAGGACGGCCGCACCGTCGTCGACAGCGCCCGCATCAGCATCCTGCTGGGCGGGCAGGTGCTCGTGGTGCGGGCAGTGAAGAAGGAGGACCGCGGGATGTACCAGTGCATGGTGCGCAGCGGGGAGGAGAGTGCGCAGTCCAGTGGAGAGCTGGTCCTCGGGGGTGAGTACGTGGTCCACAGTTGTGTGTCGTTATGATTGTCGTATTCCTGGTGAGACAAGTGCTGGTCATGTGAACACCAAGTAAAGAAGTCTAGGACATTCATCAGGCAGGAGTGCATGTAGTCCAAGTTAGTCCTTGCAGGTAAATAAATTATCCATGGCTCTCAAAGTACAAGTACTAGTCATGTGGACCACAAAGACAGTAGAACAGAGCACATAAAATCGCACAGCGCATAACATGAAGGGTAGCACCCATTCCAGCTGAGAGCTAGTTCCCAAGGTGGTTACTAAGTTACAACTGTGTTCCATAATGGCTATTTCTTCTTGATTAATACAAGCGTTAATATCTTGGCAATGAAAAAGAAATACAGCTGAATGTACTGTTCATGACACAATGTGAGCAGCCAACAATTTTGAAGTCCCAAGTACAGTTATGATAAATTTTTAGGATCATATTCAGCGTGATATATAGTCTAGTTGAGTACATGGGGGAAGGTATCGAAATGCATCTACATGTTTCCAATACAAGCATGAATGTGTATTCCTTTATAAAATGTTTGTATAATATTAGTCAATATATAGAGCTATAAATATGTCCGAGGTGACATGATGCATGTGCTTGAATACTATATTAGTAACCACACTCATTCAGTGGTCTACTGGTGTGGTGGTAATCATATACGTTTGTGATTCGAATGTCGCGTGTTATGTTTACTACACAGATATCTATTGGTGGTATGCAGCTGTCGAAATGATCATGTTTCAATTTTATGGAGGTTTGGAAGAAAATCGTAGAGCCGTTGAATCCTCTCCTAACGCCAGTCCGTCAACAGCTGTTGTAACGCACTTTCGAAATCCTGCATATCGACACCGGATTGGATGTTACCTCCGAGCTTGAATCATTCATGTTCTATCAGGAAAATATTGGGTACAGATCGGGACCTTGCTGGCCATGAGAGTAACCAAGCATGGCGCAGACATTCCATAGATGTTCCATAGATATGTGCCACAAGTGGACGAGAGCTTTCTTGTTGAAAGATTGTACCAGGGCGCTGTCTCATGAGAAGTAACATAATTTCACAGTGGCACTTCGTTGACAGATGAATACAATAGCTCGTTCGCTGTTAACTAAAAAATTCGTACCCGAAGCAACGCATATTTTAATGGGCACACAGACTAGCGTGCTTCCAGTAAAGTTTCCAACAATGTAGAAATACTAATTCCGTGTATTTACTTCGTATTAAAAGCGTGACGTTTAAATCTGCGGACATAGAATTAATTTTATTAAGATTTTATGCATATGAGTAATAATTGGCGTGTAAATTGTTGGAAAATAAAGTGCCGTTTTTGTACTTAACGCACTTCCCTACTTTTTAATTAAGTAAATACATTTCCAACAGTCGAAGTAGTCTCCATGTGCAGCGACACGTCTCTGCCAACGACTCACAAGGCTGAGGTTCTCATGTCGGTTCTCGTGAAACAAACAATTATCGGAAGGCACTTTGGGCATAATCTATTTTTAATACCTTGTCCTCTAGGAACCGACTTAACACATGAGCACGTGGCATCCCAATGTTGCTAAATCCGGGGAAAATTAAGGGCGGGATTACTTCTTACCTCGCGGCACTCTGCTTGTGGTCCATAATTATTTCATCTTACGCTTTGCCCTCGACAAGAGCAGACGACCCTCCATGTTGACCAACAATACCTGCTTTTTACACAGTTACCGGTGCAGTTCGTCGATTTCTGCACAGCGCCAGGCAGAGGCCAGCGGTTTCTCTATGAGAAAAAAAAACTTGTAACACTCTATATTGTCCACCACACTAACAGCAAAATGTTATGCAGCATTAACTTTGGTTTTGGAAAGTTTTCGATAGTATCGCCAAGGTGCAAAAACGAGCGAGGTGGCGCAGTGGTAAACCTTCTGACTCGCATTCAGGAGGACCTGAGCTTGAATCCCGCAGTTTCCCGAAATTAATATAGGCGAATGCTGGGACGGTTCCTTACTACATGCCATGGCCGGTTCCTCATCCGCTTCTACTCTGAGAAACTTTCTCCGTCTCTAGTGACTTCGCTGTCGACGAGACGCTAAGCCCTGCCTACCTACAAACGTTTAGTCACCGCCCACTTTGCTTGCGATTATCGGGTAGGATTCACTCCCCATCGCACGTCACGGTGCGATCGAGTGGGGGCTCACTACAGAGATGAGATCACTGCAGATGTCGATGCTCTGCTGTTTGTGATGCTTTTTTCAATCCGTGCGGCACCCAGTTATAAATTTTTCTTATTTCACTTATTTGTTATAGATCGTCGAAAACCGTTGAACTTGAAGCGCTAAACTTTCGGGCGAACTCCCTCCTGGTGTCGCGCCGGTTTTGCCTCCACGCATGCCTTTAAAGCGTCTTTATCTACCTTTGACCTGCGTCTTCTACATTCCTCGTCTTAGAGATTCTGGCCAATGGCGCGAAGTTCTTCAAACTGACGACGCACTGTCTGTTCTGAAGTTGCATCTACGACGCTCCATGCGCTCGTCACGTTATGATAAGTTTTCGTCGCCGCATGTCCCACTTTGAACTCGGGCATTACTAAATGACCCGTAAATTATGCTGATCCAACATATTATACAGGAAACTGCAAATATCTTACGACACATGCAGCTTCACCACATATTGCACACAGCTTCCTGTTATTGTGGCCATAAATTGTTGTTAAGATTGCGTCAATCCCGTGCCATAAAAAGCAGGGAAAGTAAAGGCTGTTCGCGGTAAAGTGAGCATTTTTGACACAAACTTTGAAAAATGTCACAGCCCCTAACTGCACAAATGTAGCGTGCGCCCAGTGAGTCATGAAGATGCGATAGGTACAAGTAGATATTGACAAGGGCTCTTTCACAAGCGCTGGGTTTACCGTGAACTGCCTATATAATATATTTGCGGTTTCTTCGCCATTTTTTAATCGAACCTTTAACTAATCACCCCATATATGACGTGTTTGGTTGTTTCGTAAATACGTTATGAATAACAAGCGTTTTATACTTTTCTTCAGATAAAAATACCTTATTTTTGGTTAAATTATAATTTTACTTATATTTTATCAATAAATTATAGTGTTGAATTTATAATTAATATTAATAAAATTAGAGAGAAAATTGTGTTGGTAATGCCTAGTAATAAATCGTTTTTAAGCAAAATAATATTTCACTGAGTGTGCAAGAATGTGGTGCGTCGTCCCTTTTGTGTAATTTTATAGACTCGGTTAAGCTTTGTTTGCTTGAGGCGAGGAATATTCTGGAAGGAGAACTTTAGTACGGTTTCGGTAAAGCTGGAAGTGACCGTGAACGGACTATAGAATGCAGACGGGGTTTTTGTTTGTTTTGGTCCTTTTTCCCCCAACTGCCAGTTGTTAACAGTTTCACACGTGGACGTGATTCACGTCAGTGCCAACTTGACATATGTCGGCTGTATGTAAAATGAAAAGATAAGTATATGCTGAGCATGGCTTTCGAAAGTACTCAATACACCGCGAACAGCTTACGGTCAACAGATAATGTTAAATCTTACATGTTCTGTAATGACACGCACTGTACACAAAAATGTTGAATTAACAAGTAATTAATAATAGATCCAACTCTTGATCATACATTTACTCAATCTGAAAGTGTGCATCATAACCAAAGCCATGAAATCAGTAGATGTTATGATATATCAAACATACGAAAATCATACACCATACATACCTATGTTCATGAATAAATATCTACATATTTACATAGGTGCGTGTATGTGTATTGTATATCCAATCATTTTCTTTTCTGAATACACACGAACACAAATATGCTATTTATTACATATTATTTATTTTAGTACAGTGACGTATTAAATTTAATAAACTGCAGATTTCATTTATGCTTTTACTACCTTCAATGTTTCATTTTCCTGTCACGATATAGCATAGCATTAACACACAATATCTAAAGCTGTTCGTTTTACGTTCTGTAGAAAATGGCTGTTTCGAAGTTACGACAAACAAAACTGTCCTCATTTCAAAGCACGCTATTGTAACCGGAACCGTCCGGCATATTTCATGCCAGCGTACGAAATGTGCTCCTCGCGCGGATAATGGAAAACAAATGCTTCTCCTCTGAAACAAACAGTAATATTCAAACGTGAATTAGTCTCGACTGAGACTCTCGCGGCAGCGGCAGATAACAATGCGAACGAACGTGTGTGTGTGTGCGCGCGCGCGCCGGCGATTCGTGTGCCCCCTGAACTTTGAACTGCAACTGACAGTGGTGGCCGGTTAACGTAGCCAGCCTCGCGGCAATGCAGTCGGTCGGGTATAACACCCTTCTGTTCACGTGACTGCGGAAACTGTATCGAGCCACTGGACATTACAGTTTCCGCGTCGGCGGAACTTCTGCCTGGCTTGCTGCACTGACACGCGGATTTCGTACGCGTTGTTGCTCGTGTCTTCGTTCAAAACAAAAGTCCGTTATTTTTTAATAAATTTCGGATTGATATCTTCCGATTTATTTGTGTGATACTGTCCAGGGTATCCGGAAAATTTACGACCGTGTATTAGTTTATAAATTAAACAAGTTCATTAAGGTTTCTGTGTATGTAGTACGATAATAACAGCTAATTTACGCCAAGATCTGCTCACTAACAACATTGTTTATCGAACGTAAAAGTGCTGAATTTAGAGTGAGTTAAAAAATGTGCAATGATTTTAATTAATAAAGCAATCGATATTTCACCTACTGAATTGTTGGTTTTTGGTTTAAGGTTTATGCCGTTACGGAGCGAGACTGAATAAAAATAACTGCGATAACGCTTGTGCAATGCACGGTAAGAGGAACGGGAAAAATTAACGAAAAANTACGAAAAAGGATGGATATATATAAATAATCAAACAATGTTACTATCAAATATACGCAGCTCTATATAGTGCATTATTTAGCAGAATGGAAAGTATACATATATATCAGAAACATACAAAACGTTCTAGTTNGTTACGGAGCGAGACTGAATAAAAATAACTGCGATAACGCTTGTGCAATGCACGGTAAGAGGAACGGGAAAAATTAACGAAAAAGGATGTATATATATAAATAATCAAACAATGTTACTATCAAATATATGCAGCTCTATATAGTGCATTATTTAGCAGAATGGAAAGTATACATATATATCAGAAACATACAAAACGTTCTAGTTNGCAGCTCTATATAGTGCATTATTTAGCAGAATGGAAAGTATACATATATATCAGAAACATACAAAACGTTCTAGTTTTATATTTTTAAAAACTTTTTTTTTGTAAATCAGTGTATTGATTATTTTTACTCTTCATAACTAAATTAGGAAAATCGGACAGTTTGTTAATTTAACAGTAATTTTTTTTTAAATTACGAATTATATGATTATGAATTCCAGTCCTCTACACTTTAATTCTTTCTATGCCCTATTTTTTATAAGTCATTCAGGCTATTGTTTATTCCTGTCATACCAAAAGAGTATTTAAAGTAATGTTGTAAGAAAATTTTAATATCCTGGTAAATCTTAACATTGCCCAAAATTTTGCTAAAGAGTATTTAAACGTGTATTAAATATTTAAGTTCCACACTTTAAATTATTTTTATTGGAATTAATAAGTATAAAAATTACAATATTTGTAACTTGTTCCTTTCTTCCACTCCTTCTCGCACTTTTAACTGGATACCGCATGTATCTTACAGATATTCGGTAAATTCGAAACACAGCATTTTCACTGAAATTAAGGTTTGAAATCTCATTCACGATTTATTTTAGTGCAGCATTACGGGTATGATGGGTATAATCATGAACCACACGGAAATCCAAATCATTAATGATTTACCGAGCTGAATGCATAACTGAATAGTACCATGTGAACCTATGCATTAAATTGAAAACGACAGAATATCAGTGATAGCAGGTGTGGAAAAATTATTTTGCAAGTTATTACACATTATTATTAATATTATTATTATCAGACGTTAAAATATTTCTAACATTTGTATTGTACTTTCCACTACTGGTTTCGATAACACTAAATTATGTCTGAAGGTATGACATGTACATAAAAGGGATTAAAATAAGTGTTACGTAAAAAAAAANTCGATAACACTAAATTATGTCTGAAGGTATGACATGTACATAAAAGGGATTAAAATAAGTGTTACGTAAAAAAAAATAGCCTTAGTTTTACTACGTATTTTATACTACAGTATTTTAACACGCTGGTCCTCTCTTATACGAATAAATTGAAAGGCTGTGATATGCTTAATTTTCCTACATAGATTTTCATAAATCGGGCTTGTNCCTCTCTTATACGAATAAATTGAAAGGCTGTGATATGCTTAATTTTCCTACATAGATTTTCATAAATCGGGCTTGTTTTTCGTGCTGAACTTCGCTGAGAATAACACGTAAATTAACAGCACAGTTATCAGCGAAACTATTTTAAATTGCATGGGGTTTGGTGAGTGTACAAGCCTTCGTCCCGAATTTTCCGCTACGAGACATAATAAGTGAGGTAATTTGTCGTTATTACTGAACCACATATGGTCCCGGAAAGAATAAGAAGAAATCCAACGTGAAGAAAGGTAAAAATTAGTAACGACGCAATATTAGAAGTTCAAAGGTCATGTTTAGTAGTGACAGGAAATTGTACGTAGTTTCCAGCCTTCCTTTTTTTTTATAATTTCTCCCAACAACTTAAAATCGCCAAGTTGCGTTGTTGCATAACACTTAATAACGTAAGTATAGTATTCTATTTTCCTGAACTTGCCGAAATAGACTTATGGAATGTATTATGTAGGCGATCCTTGTTTTACGAAAGAAATAAGTGTGTAATTTGACAGCAGTTACAAATCAAATCATATTGTTTTGAAAATGAAACTGTCAAATTACTATTAATGTTAATGCTACACATAATACGTAAGAAGACTATGACTGTGCCCATTATATTAAAGAACTTAGTGCGATCTCACATTCAGTGGTGATTCAAATTTTAATGATGTAATCCATGAGTAAAGACGTTTTGCTGGACAATGGAGTCCGTATACGCAGGATTTCACTTCTTTGTATGGAAATCTGTTCAATCCTTCGCAGGGCGGTATACATTTTTGTCAATTATTGTAGAAATTGCATTTTTTACTCCACGTGTTTGAACGAGTGCCAAGGTAATCTTCAATGTAATGAGTTTATATTTAAACGAATATCGCTCATGGGTCTCCAGTCTTACTTATAGCCATATTATTTAATTATATCGAGCATTATATCGCTTTGATGAAGCTGGTGCAGCAAATTGAAGTGGAACAAAATATTGATTTCTAATAAATGTACGGAAACTAAATTGCAGAGATTCATACAACAGTTTGTCGCAGTGACCATAACTAGAACGCATTTGAGTTATTTGCTTTTATAATAATGTAATTAAAACATTTTTAGAAAGTGAGACTCAATTAAGAGACATTATTTATACAATTGGGACGTTTCATAGGATATATTTAACCTAAAATATCAAAGCCGAAAGGATTGAAAAAAGTACATTCAATAATCCATGTTATCTATGTCAGTATTAAATTTGATTTATCTTAGAATATTTTATTTTCTCGCAATTTAGACAAAATCTACCACACAGCAACTTCAAGAACACAAAAATCCCTTACCCGTTCTTGTTGATTATCTGGAAATTCAGGAAATAAGCAATTATCACTGCGGCCATTTGTACATAGGAAGACTACCTACTGTTTTTGTCGTAGAACTGACTGTTTTCGAGGTTAAAAATATAATCTTATATTCGTGTTTCTCGTACAGTGCATTTTTTGGCAGTTTTTCCCCCCTTAAACATACTGCATTTTGACTTTGTGAACTTAACCGCAATAGATATTGCATAAAGTTTTAAGGAAGTTTACAGACGATGTAACTGCCACACGTCAGCAGTGTTTCTTAAGGTGCAGCAAACAGGGGTTGAGACCCGACCTCACGTGAGGGGAATGCCACGGAATAAATAGCAGAGCGGAGAGATTTGGGTGGCTCTTAACATCGGGGTTTCGAGCGCAGAATAAATATGCAAAGAGGAACGAAATGTCGTGGAGCTCCCTTGATGTGGGGACAGAGTACATAAAACTACAANGCAGAATAAATATGCAAAGAGGAACGAAATGTCGTGGAGCTCCCTTGATGTGGGGACAGAGTACATAAAACTACAAAAGTGACGGAGTCGCTTATACGACGAACTCCAGCTTCACACGTCAGCAACATGTTAAAGCACAGCTTGCAAGTCAGTCGGTCAGCTTAGCAAACAGGAAAAATTCCGCAGCATGCAGTTGCCACTCAGACACGAGGCCCGTTACCAGAGCCTCGCGCAGCCTATCAGAGAACACGGCCACGCGCACGTCAAAGGAACCGCCACACCATCTCGTCGACTCTCCTGCCAGAAATCCAGCGTCTCTCTTCTGACTTCATTATTCCTCGCCGATGGTGTAGACATTCAGTCAGTTTCATTTGTTAAACTTCGTCGTTCGATTGCTAACAGACGAAGGGCGATTATTCCAGCTACCACTTGCAATGATTCAGTAGATGTTGTCCTGTATGCTTTTGTAATCTCAAGCAATGCAGCTCTCTGTGTGACGTAGCACCCACAGGTACTCTCGTTACATCACAAGAATGGCACATAAATGGAAGGTGGGAGTAGGGGTTTACTACTGAAAGCATAAATTATGGGCGTGCTCCTGTTTTATTTATTACAACAAGGTTTTTGACGTGACAACGTCTTATAATTCGATAGAGCCGGCTGCACGCACGAAAAAACATGACTCATGCGGCGNGAGCATTATATCGCTTTGATGAAGCTGGTGCAGCAAATTGAAGTGGAACAAAATATTTATTTCTAATAAATGTACGGAAACTAAATTGCAGAGATTCATACAACAGTTTGTCGCAGTGACCATAACTAGAACGCATTTGAGTTATTTGCTTTTATAATAATGTAATTAAAACATTTTTAGAAAGTGAGACTCAATTAAGAGACATTATTTATACAATTGGGACGTTTCATAGGATATATTTAACCTAAAATATCAAAGCCGAAAGGATTGAAAAAAGTACATTCAATAATCCATGTTATCTATGTCAGTATTAAATTTGATTTCTCTTAGAATATTTTATTTTCTCGCAATTTAGACAAAATCTACCACACAGCAACTTCAAGAACACAAAAATCCCTTACCCGTTCTTGTTGATTATCTGGAAATTCAGGAAATAAGCAATTATCACTGCGGCCATTTGTACATAGGAAGACTACCTACTGTTTTTGTCGTAGAACTNAAATTCAGGAAATAAGCAATTATCACTGCGGCCATTTGTACATAGGAAGACTACCTACTGTTTTTGTCGTAGAACTTACTGTTTTCAAGGTTAAAAATATAATCTTATATTCGTGTTTCTCGTACAGTGCATTTTTTGGCAGTTTTTTCCCCCCTTAAACATACTGCGTTTTGACTTTGTGAACTTAACCGCAATAGATATTGCATAAAGTTTTAAGGAAGTTTATAGACGATGTAACTGCCACACGTCAGCAGTGTTTCTTAAGGTGCAGCAAACAGGGGTTGAGACCCGACCTCACGTGAGGGGAATGCCACGGAATAAATAGCAGAGCGGAGAGATTTGGGTGGCTCTTAACATCGGGGTTTCGAGTGCAGAATAAATATGCAAAGAGGAACGAAATGTCGTGGAGCTCCCTTGATGTGGGGACAGAGTACATAAAACTACAAAAGTGACGGAGTCGCTTATACGACGAACTCCAGCTTCACACGTCAGCAACATGTTAAAGCACAGCTTGCAAGTCAGTCGGTCAGCTTAGCAAACAGGAAAAATTCCGCAGCATGCAGTTGCCACTCAGACACGAGGCCCGTTACCAGAGCCTCGCGCAGCCTATCAGAGAACACGGCCACGCGCACGTCAAAGGAACCGCCACACCATCTCGTCGACTCTCCTGCCAGAAATCCAGCGTCTCTCTTCTGACTTCATTATTCCTCGCCGATGGTGTNTCCTCGCCGCTGGTGCAGACATTCAGTCAGCTTCATTCATTAAACTTGGTCGTTCGATTGCTAGCAGACGAGCGGTGATTATTCCAACTATCACTTGCGATGATTCAGTAGATGTTGTCCTGTATGCTTTTGTAATCGCGAGCAATGCAGCTCTCTGTGTGACGTAGCACCTACGTGACGTGAACTTGAGCACCCGTAGGTACTCTCGTTACATCACAAGGATGGCACATAAATGGAAGGTGGGAGTAGGGGTTTACTACTTAAAGCATAAATTGTTGGGAGTGCTCCTGTTTTATTTATTACAAAAAGGGGAATATATAAATAAAAATATATATGCTACACTTAAGGTGTTGTTCAAAAATTTGTTTCTTATCAACACAACATTATAGTTATAAAATTATATTATTAATTGGCGATATTTGAAGAAAGAAATAACACAATAGTGAATAATTTTTAGCAAAAGTTATATTATTTTTATCTATCTTGCCTTAACAACAGATAAACAAATAAGTATATAAAATTGTCTCTTCTCTCTTTTAAATACATGATTTGTTTCTTTTTTTATATGGCGAGTATTAGACAAGTTATAATCTCGTTTTGTTAAATCTTAACATTACATTACGACCATGAATATATCAGGTACACGCGATGGCTTAATTTGAATTTATACCTCACAGCAAAATTATTTTTATACGTGATTTCTTTCTTTTAATTAAGTTGAAACAGCATAACCATTTTGTAGTTGAACAGATCTAATAACAGAAATGAATTGTTGAACAACATACGTCGCGTCACAATAGAGAAAGTTCCGAGCACATGCGGCTGGCAAAATAATAATTTAGAGGTTACTTGGTGGTCGAGCAGGCATTACAGATGTTACTGTGGTACTGGCCAAAGAAGTGGAATCATGGTCAAAACGACCACGCCACGATTCGGTGTGCGGCTCGCATCCCAAGAAGGATGAAAAAGTTGGCCACGAGGTTAAGCCATCAGGCAAACAGCTATGCAAAAAAAATAGAGAATAGCTTAAAAAAGAATTGTAAACACAAAATACGATCACGTCTGAATAAAAGAAAATATCCGCAAACAAACTTACCCAGAACGACTAATAAAACACTATTACATCACACGGATGAAGAAAGATTCCACAAGATAAATAAACTGACTACATTCTGTATGGCGAGAATGCGAAGACGAAGGACGAAGGAAGTAACCTGAGCGGAAACCTATATATACCAAGGTATGCTCCGGACTTTATCGTCTCGTGCGACTAATCGACACACATCTCGAAAGTCGAGAAAGACACATAATAATTGACAAATTACGTTTTTCATTTTGATAACTCAAATTAAGAATTTACACAATATTATGTGCGTAAATAATTTATAAACATTAAGANTACGTTTTTCATTTTGATAACTCAAATTAAGAATTTACACAATATTATGTGCGTAAATAATTTATAAACATTAAGAAAACAATTTGTTTAACAAAAGCATAAATATATATAATAGATGAATATTTAAACTTTACAAAATTTTCAGATAATAAAGTTTGTTTTAAAACTTCACATTGAATAAACAAAATAATTACGCATAACTAGATCACGTTCCAATAAGGAAAAAAATATTTTGAAAAATACTCAATAAATAAGAAAGAAATTAACAGAATTACAATGACCTACAAGTGCCAACACAACTGGCACATCTGTGTCTTCATTAGAAGTCTCTGTGTATGCACTAATCATGTTTTTTCATACCACACTGCAGATCCGTATAATGCAATTACCAGGAAGACAGTGTTGTATAACGTTATCATGGTTTTAAATCCAAGTTCCCATGGTGATGTGTAAACTTTTCGCATCTTCGTGAAAAAACTTACAGCTTTATTCATGAGGAACCTGGTCTGATCTTGAAAGCTTANTGGAAGCTGAACTTGCTACCCAACACCACTCCAAGATACGTAACTGAGCTCTTTATCTTCACTGGTCTTCCCTTAAACCTTACGATTGGCGATTTTTGGAGTCTTTCCTTTAGTACCGTTGCATGGTTTTCCTCGACAGAGAATTCCAACTTGGCTATGTTTCATCATCTCTCGATCTGCTGTAGCGTTTTTTCTGTTTTATGTTCCAATTCAGCTCGGCTCCATGCTAGAATTATTACAAGAGCATCATCGGCATAAGCAAATATCTCACTTTCTTCTGTCGGCTACAAATGCAGTTGTAAGACAAAAAGAACAATTCACAAGATAGGCCCTAGGACCTACCCCTGGGGGTACACATATGTTTTTCACTTTGTACTGACTTATTATGTTCGCAAAGTAATTAATTAATATCGCATAAATATTAGTTGGGCACTCCTCTCTCAGCCACTAAGGCGCTCCTGGCCACCATTCATTATCGAAGGCACCTCTTATGTCAAGGAAAACTCCCATGACATAAGATTGTCGACCGGATTTTACCTTCCGAGCCACATCAAGCAGCTCTCTCTGTGCATCTGCCTTTCCGGAAAACGTATTGTTGCTTATGGAGTCCCTCAGTTGCTTCTAGAAAACCTACTAATCTTTGATTACTAACTTTTCCATAATTTTTCCGAGCACGTAATTTAAGGGGTATAATGATTTTGGGGTTTTTTGGGTCTTTATTTCCTTCTTTATACAAGACCTTGAGAATTCCATTTCCCCACATATTTGCGAAGTATCCATTCTGTAGACAATCATCCGTCAGTGCTAGTAGGTCCTTTATTAACCTGGGGTACACTCTCTTGACTATTTCAGAAGTTATCCCATCATGTCCAGGTGCCTTATTATTTTTCAGCTCCTTCACTATTCTGTCAAGTTCTTCAAAATCAATATCTGCAGTATGCAGAGCGTCTGGTAACTGTATCATTTTTTCTCTCTTCGTGCGATGTAATTCTTCTTCACCTTCTTCGCTGTCATCTGGCAGGAGAGCCTGGATGAGCTCTCCTACGTTTTCCTGCTGACTGATCATTAGTCTTCCTTGGATTCTTAGGCTCTTCATGACCTGGTTACACTTAACTTTATTTGCGAGTATTTTATACACTAACCCCCATGGGTCTTCATTCCATTTCTCAGTCAGAAAACTTCTACAAGATTCTATCTTCTCTTTCTTCAGAAATCTTGCATATGTCGTCTTCTGATTTCTGTATTTATCAACCAGACTTAGGTTCTAAGTCTCATCTTCGCTTCTTTTCAGGTTTCTTTATATCTCTCGCATTTTTATTCTTCTTCATCCCACCATCTGTTTAGTGGAATACCTGGGTTGGAAGTTCGTAGTGTTCTATTACATGTGTCTTGGATAACTTTTGTTAACTCTAATTCTCTTTGGTGCAGATATTCTGAGTATTCTACTTGGTACCCCTACCAAGCGATGTGGCGCTGTGGTATTCGGGAGGACCCAGTTCGATTCCCGGTCTGGCCATCCTGATTTCCGTTTTCCATGTATTCCCGAAATCACTCCAGGCGAATGCTGGGATGGGTCCTTAACAAAGGCCATGGCCGCTTCCTTCCCATTCCTTCCCCAATCCCAATCGCTCTTCCCTGAGCAACTTGCTCCATCTTTAATGACCTCGATGTCGACAAGTCGTTAAGCCCTACTGCCTATCTACTAACTTGGTACCTCTGGAGATTATATATTAGTATCCATCAAATCTCTTCCAATCTGCACCCGCATGAATGCATCATGTTTGTGGCACATCATCTTTTTTAGGGCTAGGTGTATAGTTAATCTCGTACATAATAAGCCGATGATCACTTGATGAGTCATCAGTTACTATCCAATTCGTAACAAGTCTGGCTGCCTTTAATGAGGTCAAA
Source organism: Clitarchus hookeri (assembly GCA_002778355.1). Classification (NCBI taxonomy): domain Eukaryota; kingdom Metazoa; phylum Arthropoda; class Insecta; order Phasmatodea; family Phasmatidae; genus Clitarchus; species Clitarchus hookeri. The sequence goes on from NQII01005415.1 coordinate 52,862, forward strand.
GTTATGTCCAGGAAAGATTCTGTATTGCGTGCAGGAGAAACATATGCGGGGAGGGATCCAGGATGGAGGTAATTCACCAGTAAGTAGCGATCAATTGCCATGCCTTGGTCATCTGTGACAGGTGAATTCCCCTGTCCTGATTTGGCATTTACACCAGCATTGATTATCAAGCATTCCCTACCCATTACTCCAATCAATTCGTCCCACTTCTCAAGATGTACTCGGAGATCCTCCGAGTACTGGAAGTAGGAGCTGGCCAAATATACGCTTGTTGCTCCCAATTCTAAATGAACACAGGCATGATGACTGTTGGACAAATTGTCCATTGTCATTTTGTTCGAAATATTTCTCATCCAGATAGCTGACATTGGGTTATCACCAAATGTAATAACTGTTCTTGGCTATCTACTCACTTCTCCACATAAAGCATAAGGTTTCTTGCATTAGTACGCTGTCGAGATTTCTTTCATTAGCAATGATCATTACTTCAGCTAATGCAACCGCAGATTTCTGCAGGTTTATTTGTCCCACATTAATTTTCATTTTAGAAGTCAATGTGCTCCATAATCAGTCCTTTCTAGTTCCATTGAGAATGCTTNCAAAATAAGCCGATGATCACTTGATGAGTCATCAGTTACTATCCAATTCGTAACAAGTCTGGCTGCCTTTAATGATGTCAAAGTTATGTCCAGGAAAGATTCTGTATTGCGTGCAGGAGAAACATATGCGGGGAGGGATCCAGGATGGAGGTAATTCACCAGTAAGTAGCGATCAATTGCCATGCCTTGGTCATCTGTGACAGGTGAATTCCCCTGTCCTGATTTGGCATTTACACCAGCATTGATTATCAAGCATTCCCTACCCATTACTCCAATNGATTATCAAGCATTCCCTACCCATTACTCCAATAAATTCGTCCCATTTCTCAAGATGTACTCGGAGATCCTCCGAGTACTGGAAGTAGGAGCTGGCCAAATATACGCTTGTTGCTCCAAATTCTAAATGAACACAGGCATGATGACTGTTGGACAAATTGTCCATTGTCATTTTGTTCGAAATATTTCTCATCCAGATAGCTGGCATTGGGTTATCACCAAATGTAATAACTGTTCTTGGCTATCTACTCACTTCTCCACATAAAGCATAAGGTTTCTTGCATTAGTACGCTGTCGAGATTTCTTTCATTAGCAATGATCATTACTTCAGCTAATGCAACCGCAGATTTCTGCAGGTTTACTTGTCCCACATTAATTTTCATTTTAGAAGTCAATGTGCTCCATAATCAGTCCTTTCTAGTTCCATTGAGAATGCTTNTTGTCCCACATTAATTTTCATTTTAGAAGTCAATGTGCTCCATAATCAGTCCTTTCTAGTTCCATTGAGAATGCTTTCTCGTAATGTGGGCATTTCTTAGAATCGACTCGATGATTGTACTCCTTTTTGTCTGGAAAGTAATTCGTACAGACAGGGTTTTCTTTATTGCCTTTACATTTATCTTTATCATTGTATTTGTGCCCTTCTAGTCCACATGTCGTGCCTCTTTCCATACTTTTACAATGTTTGCTCTGGTGTCCATTTTGTTGGCACTTATATAGTATCTCATTGGAACTAGAAAGTCTTTGACTCTGCAAGCTTCATAACCAATATAAATAGTTTTTTGGCTGATCATTATATTCCTGTTTACACAAGGACCCTCTAAAACAATGTTGACATGCTCCTTGTTCCTTCCAGTCTCCAGACGGACTGACACCTCCTTTGTGAAAGTTTCTTTCTTGATTCCTTTTTCTTTTAAGTTTTTCTCACAGATTCTTGCTATCAATTCCTCATTGTCTTCTTTCCTTCAGACATCATAAATTATTACTTTCGAGCCTTTTTTTCTAGATTCGTCCAATCGAAGTTCTAGTGACTTCAATCCTTCACTTTCTCTTATTTTATTGGTTGTGGCTTTGTCACGAGAACTTCGTCTATGAGAACTCCCCCACCTCTTAATTTCCGGAAGTTTTGCACCTTCCAACCCTCCTCCACAGGATATTACTATTTGTTTCTTCACTAATTTGCCCCTCTTTCTTTGGATATGCCAATATCTCTTTTCTTGGAGATTTTGCCTCCCGTGTAATCTTCCTCGCCGCCTTTGTCACTTGGGTAAAGGTCGGTGTTAGTTTATCCACTGGTTTATCTGGTTTTTTTTCGCTCTTGCTCTTTTTCTCAATCAGAATTACAATCCCTTCACATATTCTTGCAGGAAGGAATACTTTTGCTGTGTCCAGTCGAGGTAAGAGTTTAAAAGGTACGCCTTCGGTAAAAGAAAATTGGCATTTTCTTTGTTTGCCTTTTTCGTATCTGAATTGCAATAATAATGTACTTTTACGAGGAAGGCGTCAGTCTTTGTCTTGACTCTGTCCAATTCTTCCATCTCGTCGCCTAGACCTCTTCCAATGTCATGCATTCGTCATATCATACTCATGGTAATATTCATTGACAACCTTCAGGATTTCCTCTGTAGATTGTTCATGGATAAGGAGATGGCCCTCTTTCAGCCATTTTAATGTGTTATCCGTGGGTTACTTTATTTGTGTCCAGTTAGTATCTACATTCATCATTATACTCAGGGCAAATATTCCCTGAGATTTGGGAACTTTAGAAGCAAAGTGACTATCTCTTCGATTCTCTAAAATTTGTTCCCATGGAATTTTCTTACAAGTTCCTCCACGAAGGGAGATCACAACTCTGTTGCACTCATCGTCGCAATTTAATAATACACTCGGAATAAACACTTGCAAAAATACTATTTCCCTTCTGTATTCTCGGGTGTTCTGTGGCTGTATGTTAGTCGCCCACGCTGCTTGCAGCGCTGCTGACTCGGCCGGCGAGCCGCTGGCGATGTTGCCAGCTGTCCTCCTCCGCTACTTCGTCGGCTGGCAGCGAGCATTGCGCTGAACGCATTACGCTGCCTGGCAACACAAAAANCTGTCCTCCTCCGCTACTTCGTCGGCTGGCAGCGAGCATTGCGCTGAACGCATTACGCTGCCTGGCAACACAAAAAACACACTCACACATAGATACGCTCGTGGGATAACGTGTACGTACAGCGTGTGCGCTACACACGTCCGTCCTGTACGGCCTCCAAGAGCCGAATCTCACAGAAAAATAATATATAGTTTACAATTATATCCAACAATAAGCAAGCAAAAATTGANCCTCCAAGAGCCGAATCTCACAGAAAAATAATATATAGTTTACAATTATATCCAACAATAAGCAAGCAAAAATTGATGGTATGCAAAGTAATAAAAACCAAAAAGTTAAATTTACGCGGCCCGAGAGAGCCTAAAGAGGGAAAGTTAATAAGATAGATAACACAATGATAAGTTAAAGGGAATACTTACACCCCTGCATTATCCAGAAAGGGCATAGGCACGGGGGTGAAAATAAAAAGATTGCGTGTCTGGCCTTTAACTGTCTACGAAAAAATAACCAACTCTGGTGTAGCATGGCCACTTTTCAAATAATTAAAACATTTATCTGTGTAACTAAAATCCAACGTATTTTAATAACCAATCTTAAAAATCAAGCTTTAACAATTTAAATTTTAAAAATGTATCAGGGTCGTATGAGATTACAATCATAATTTTAAATGCCTAAAAATTTATTTGTAAATGTTGTTTTTAACCTTATTTTGTGAGGGTTATCTATGGCTTCAATTTTAATTTTTAAATCCATGATGTATTTATATATTTTTTTTAATTCAACGCCAAAATTTAATTTTTAGTTTTAAGTTGTAAATGTATTTTCAGTTCATCGTCGAAAAATTAACTTAATTAAAATTGTTTTGGAAAATAATTCTAAATTGTTAATTTGAAACATTTTAATTTTAATTTATATGTAAGAAAGTTTTAATTACATGAAATGTGGTTTAAGGTACCGCTAATGTATAGGTGTGTGACGATGTGTCCAAAGTGACGAGTGCCTGCGTGTATCGTGTGTGCAGCGGTGGCTCCCGAGATGCTGTCAACGTTCATCGAGCAGACGCTGCAGCCGGGACCTCCCGTGTCCTTGAGGTGCGTGTCCTCCGGCAACCCGCCACCCCGCTCCACCTGGCAGCTGGACGGGGGAGACGTCCTGCCGCGGGGCTA
>NQII01005415.1:57107-168666 GCA_002778355.1 Clitarchus hookeri
GGCACCGCGCAGCACTCCGCCGCGCTCAACGTCTACGGTGAGAGACACGCTGTCACCGCCTGTGCGGGCGAACACGTTGGCTTCCGATTTTTATTTTTAACATTCCCGTTGTATTACCCGGTTATAAATGTTTGTTTCTGTCTTTTAATAGACTGTTCAATGTTAACCGGGAACTTTTAAAACCAACCTTTGAAAAAAATATCACTGCCTCGACCTGCGTATATTTTCACGGGAACGCCGACTGACGAGCACCTAGTAAGGTTGGTAACAACAGAAAGAAAGCAGTTCCATGTCTTATTGTGAAATTGAAAGCGTTAAGTAAACATTTGTGAATACTACAAATATTTAATTTATTAATATATTTTTAATGCAAATAAGTGCAAGNAGAGACACGCTGTCACCGCCTGTGCGGGCGAACACGTTGGCTTCCGATTTTTATTTTTAACATTCCCGTTGTATTGCCCGGTTATAAATGTTTGTTTGTGCCTTTTAATAGACTGTTCAATGTTAACCGGGAACTTTTAAAACCAACCTTTGAAAAAATATCACTGCCTCTACCTGCGTATATTTTCACGGGAACGCCGACTGACGAGCACCTAGTAAGGTTGGTAACAACAGAAAGAAAGCAGTTCCATGTCTTATTGTGAAATTTAAAGCGTTAAGTAAACATTTGTGAATACTACAAATATTTAATTTATTAATATATTTTTAATGCAAATAAGTGCAAGATCTAGCAAATCGCCGAAATCTTTTATTTTGTGTAGCAAAAAATTTTACACTTTAAGTTGACCGACGGGTGATTAAAGTGATGAGACCTGTGGCAATGTTAATTTTACATATTTTGGAACAATGCCCAGTGTGAAATGTAAGTATGAGTATATCTCAATTCCAGCTCAGTTTACCGTGGACAACCTACACAGACGATTTATTGTAAACTATTCACCAAAGGTTTTCTTGTAGCTCTACAGCTGGAATATTGTATATTTACAACACGTTGTTTTAGAGAACAAACAAAATTTCTTATGTAGCTCAACGTTTATAATACATTTGATGTCTGCAACACTTCCTTGTTAAAACGCCACGTTAAGTAATTGTAAACATTCCACACTAAGGTTTTCTGAAATTTACTATAAAATATTTGTAGTGTTGCGAAAGTGTCTTTGGCAGCTAGTTTCCAAAGAATTCCTTGTACTGATACAAAAAAATTATAGTGAAGAGACTACGCTGTTAAAAATTGCCATATTTTCACTGAAATTATTATAGAGCTGTACAGTAAATATATGGAAACGCAATGCTTAATACAGAAAAACGGAACTGAGTCCCGTTAATACAAAATAATCAATGGCTCCGTATTGCCTATAACTTTTTCCTAGTCTACACGAAGCTTTCTTCGCAACAGTAACCGGGAAATCATAGTTCCTGCGGCAGTTNGCCTATAACTTTTTCCTAGTCTACACGAAGCTTTCTTCGCAACAGTAACCGGGAAATCATAGTTCCTGCGGCAGTTAGGATATCTACGTCACCAAATGCTGTTCATGATAAAGTGAGCACTTTTGAAATCAACCACAGAAAAACGTCACTTCCCCTGCCTGCATATATTTTAACGGGCGCGCCCAGTAAAGTTGGTAACGATGGATGGAAAGTAGTTCCGTATCTTGACGTCAAATAAAAAGTGTTAAGTGTCCATGTCTGATAACTGAAATTATTTCTTTTGATTTCTGTTTTTTAATGCATCAAAGTGCAAAAATTACCAGATTTGTACAATATTTACTTTTCTAATAATTTCACAGTTTTACTCGACTCACGCATGACTAACGTGAGGAGGCCAATGGCAATGTTAATTTTGCATAAGGCGGAGGAATACGTAACGTGCATACAAGTAGATCTTAAACAGGGCTTCCAAAAGTGCTCATTTAACAGTATATAACTATTCCTTCAAGTAAAAAAGTACCGTCAGGCACATTTGACATATAGCAAAATTTCAATTCTCAAACATTACTACTATCTTTATTACGCATATCACATTTTTGTAAGTAACATATTTACAACCTTTTACGTCACAAGAAGCTCGTGAGTGGTAAGAATCATACACTAGAACTTTTGATTCATTTTAAAATCTCGCTCGAGAATAAGGTATTTAAACTTTTTTTTAGTTTCTTTTCGTACACAATAAAACGCCCCCATAAAAAAATATTGTCGAATTTTTTCCATCGTCTATTTTTTTTAAAACAGGAAGTACAGCAAAACNAAAACGCCCCCATAAAAAAATATTGTCGAATTTTTTCCATCGTCTATTTTTTTTAAAACAGGAAGTACAGCAAAAATAACTGGCAAATTTACGGAGAATTTCCGTGTATTGACGGAAAACTACGTTAAATTTACGAATAGTCAGTCATTGAAAAAGCAACGTGCCGTTAATTTATTTTACGGGTTCTTTTCCGTACGACGGAATTATGTGTAACGCACCGCCATCCGGCCGAAATCTTCTGTGTTAAGATTTCCAGCAGGTTCACCCCAGGATATTCACATGCGGGAAGCATGGCGTCAATGTTNAAAACGCCCCCATAAAAAAATATTGTCGAATTTTTTCCATCGTCTATTTTTTTTAAAACAGGAAGTACAGCAAAACTAACTGGCAAATTTACGGAGAATTTCCGTGTATTGATGGAAAACTACGTTAAATTTACGAATAGTCAGTCATTGGAAAAGCAACGTGTCGATAATTTATTTTACGGGTTCTTTTCCGTACGACGGAATTATGTGTAACGCACGGCCCTCCGACCGAATTCTTCTGTGTTAAGATTTCCAGCATGTTTGCCCCAGGATATTCGCATGCTGGAAACATGGCGTCGATGTTGTCATTTCTCTTGGTTGAGGGAAGGGGGGGTTATAGTTTCGCCAGCTCTTTGCGTTTCGTCGATGCCCATTCCTAGTACGTATCTCATTTCTCATCACACGTAGGTCGACTAACAGATACAGGTCCCATCTCGAAAACTCATAAGTATTACCAGGCCTTAAGAGTAGTATTTAGTGACACATTTTCTGTGAAATCGTTGTCTGCGCGTGTTTTGGCAGAAAAAGTAAAAAAAAAATTATGTATATCTCAATATTTTTTTTTTTTTACTTCTATCATACTAAGTATATTCATGGAGAAATAAAAGCGTGAAAATGATCAAGTATCCCATTTATAAAGCTTGCCAATGCAGTTTCCTTAAGTAGTAAGAGGAAAGTAGAGAAGACCGGGGTAAGTTGACGACAGTAATATATATAAGGGGAGTCTGGCATAAGGGGTTGGTGGAGTTTCCGGCACCAGCTTCTCGCCGAACTCACAGAGGAGGGTCATATCTAAAACCTGTTACGATAACGAAACTCCGTCCCACGTATTCGGTTAGAAGGGTGTAATATATATATGCATATATATATTTATTTATATATATATATATATACAAACACACAAAAGATTTTACAAACTTTTTATAATGTGTAACTTTTCCCCCATGAAAGGTTTAAATACATTTTTAATGTGTACAATGGCTATATATTATGTCAGCTCACCAGTGTGTGATAAATATAGTCGTATGACACCTTTTACAGGGGATGGAGAAAATAATATGAACACCTGACATATACACAATATTTATTTATTTATTAATAAGGTGTTGGGCCACCATTTGTTTTTAGAACAGCTGCAATTCTTCGCGGAATAGATTCGTAGAGTGTCTGAATAGTTTCCAACGGAATGTTGTCCCATCCTTGTACCAAAACGTCCACCAATTGCTTGAATGATGTTGGAGATGGAAATCTGCTCCTCACTCTCTGCTCTAAAACTCCCCATAACGGTTCAACTATGTTGAGGTCTGGCGATGGTTTGATGATATTCTGATGATCCTCAAACCAAAACTGAACCTTTTTGGCTTTGTGTATGGGCGCATTATCATCTCGGAATATGGCAGTGTTTGGCAGCAATATTCTAGTCATAGTAAGAACTTCATCGTTGAGGATGTCAAGATAATTAATTCGCAGTAATCCGGCCAGTGATGTGAATGAGAGGACCAGCTGAATACCACGATATAGCCGCCCAAATCATAACGGAACCTCCCCCATGCTCGACTGTAGGAAGAAGGCAGTCCGGATAGTATGCTTCTTTTGGGGTTCTCCATACATAAACCCGGCCGTTTGTAGGAAACAATGCAAACGATGATTCATCGGACCATACCACATTCTTCCAATTATCAAGTGTCCGGGTTTTATGATCGTGGCACCACTTCTTTCGCAGCTTAGCGTTGGCTTCCGTTGTAAAGGATTTCGTAATTGCAGCCCTTTCATGAATGTTAGCTTTGTGGAGCTCCAGCCGTATTGTTTTTGTCGAAACAGTATTACTCAAGTGAGTGTTGAGTTATCCTGTCACTTTTGCCGCGGTAGTTTTATGTTGTCTGGCCACAATTCTTTTTAATATTCGTCGGTGGGAAAGGAGGGAAAGTTGTTCCGCGTATTAACTTTGAAATATAAGTGTTAGTTGCAAAATTAAGAAATCCTTAAACGATTTCCTCTGTTTTCTAATTTTTTAATGCATAAAAAATTAAAAATTAGAAAATTTTAAAAATATGTTTTTTTTTTTTATAATTATACAATTTTTACTTGACTGACGCGTGAATAAGGTGATCAAGGCCATAGCAACGCTAATTTTACATATTGTGTAAGAATACACAATATGCATACAAGAGATCTCAAGCGCGGCATTTAGAAGTGCTCAGTTTCCCTTTGCTACAAAATAAATGCACGCAGACTAGAACGACATAAACACGTAACTATGTACACTGTCAGTAATTTCTGCTTCTATGGAGTTCAGTGGTGGTAACAGCAAGTCATGCGAGTACGTGTGACGTAGCGATCACCAAATCTGGCTAGTCCGCCATGCCATACACGTCGATGACTTTAAAAAAAATTATAGATCAGTTCATTCACACTCATGTTGAAATTTCTCACGAAGATGAAAAATGCAGATGCAAATTTAAAAATCATCCCATTTCTTTGACGCCAGTTTTAAATTAATCCGTTTGTATACAATTTTCAGTAAAATCAAGATGCGTTGCAAAACCGGTAGACAACGACTTGAGCTGTTGTGCTACGTTTTCTAACGACCCAGAATCTCAGAAGTAAAGTGTTAATCTACGTCAGATTTAATTAATATGAATACCTGAAAGTAGGCATGCAAATAGAAGGTTATAAAATCATGGGGGGAATACTTACAGCTCACAGCAACCAAGAAAATGTGTTCTTCCCTTTGGCTATAATTCGAGCTTGGAGTGTTTCGCAAAATTTTTGGGGGAAGACCAACAGTCAAACATGTGCTCTGTTTGGGACGCAGGTCCGCCGACTCCGCGGCTGCCCCAAAACCTGACCGCGGTGGCGGGCATGGACGTGTACCTGCGGTGTCCCGTGGCGGGGTTCCCCATCTCGAGCGTGACGTGGCAGAGGACGGGCACCATCCTGCCCTCGCACATGCGTCAGAAGGTGCTCTCCAACGGCACGCTGCTCATCAAGCAGGTGGACGGCTCCTCCGACAAGGGCGAGTACCTCTGCTCCGTCACCAACCAGCAAGGACAGTCTGCGCAGGGTCGCATATACCTGGACGTCATGAGTAAGTGCAACACATAGCATTGTGTCATACATGTTGTGCCTCTGATACATCTCCAACCAGCAGGGTAGTCTGCATGGGGCTACATATATCTGGACGTCATGAGTAAGTGCAACACATAACATTGTGTCATACATGTAGTGCCTCTGATACATCACCAACCAGCAGCGACAGTCCGCGCGGGGCTGCATACAGGGTGATTCTAAAATCATGGGACAAACATTGAAGGGTGGTAGAGCTCACTAAAACAAACAATTATATATTAGGAATATATGGGTGCGAGTGAGGCGTTGAGGGCGTTGATGGCCACCACGATCGCCAGATTTATCGAGTCTCGATTTTGTCCTATGGGGGCATTTGAAAGCCCTCATTTACGAGACTCCAGTTGATTCCATTGAAGACCTCGTCGCTCGACTATCCTGTGCGGCTGCACGCGTGCGTGAAATACCCTGCGCATTTGAATCTGTTCGCCAATCCCTCCACCGACGCTACCAAGCTTGCATTACTGTCAGGGGTAGCAGTTTTGAAGAATTATTATAAACATTGTTGTAAAAAGGCATTTAGTGACGACGTTGTAAATAAACGATGTGTTGCATTTCATGTGTAATTTTTGTATTTGTGCCTCAACGCGTCACTTCCACCAATATATTCCTATACAATAATTGTTTGTTTTAATGAGCTCTACCACCCCTCAATGTTTGTCCCATGATTTTAGAATCATCCTGTATATCTGGACATTAAGAGTAATTCATCACATAACCTAACTTTATGCATGTTATATATATTTTATACCTCTGCTCCGTTACCAATCATCAAAGAAAGTCTGCACACGGCTGAATATACCTGAATATCATGAGTGAATTTATTAGTGAATGTCTCCCTACTTGTTGTACCTGTGTACGTTTTGTGACGAATCACAAATAATTACAAGAACACTAAAGAAGAATTACCAACATTTTATTATATTTTAGTAAATATACTAGTGAATCGTTACCGAACATCGATAAATACTAGTTGATTTCACAGACATAGGTAAACTTTAGCTATCTCCATTACAAACAACAAATTAACTAGTACAATACAACTCGTTAAAAAATACAACTAGTTTTCAGAGCACCAAAAATCTTTGAATTTTTCAATATATTAAACGGCTCCAATATAAGCAGCACAAAGTGAATTACAATTATCAAAGAATTTAATCACCAAACGATACCTTTAAAATATGTTATTTCTTAGCACCCAGTTTAATTTAAATGACAACAGGAAGTAGGGCAACTACCATGGCCCATCAAAGCCTCCAATCCGATAAAAAAACTATTTTAAAATTCACAGTAAAATAAGTTACGGTGGGAGGCAGCCTCGTAAGACCCTCTCTCCAGAGCTCCTGCCGTTAAAAAACAAAACCCGACGACAAAATATAACATTAAAATAACGCCCTAACGATGGAATCGTGGGAACGAACAGAAACATTAAAAAACAATACATGAACTCGGGCGGCGAACAAAGAAAATCACGACTAGTTGAAAAAACAAGAGGCACACCACGCGCGACACTATAGTTAAACTGAAACAGAATTGAGAAGGGCGGCCAAAACCAAATTTAGAAATGGATAGCACTACTGCACACCCAAGCAACTACACACACATGCCACACAAAAATAACCAAAACATTTCAAACCCTACCGCAAAAAGCACTGACGTATCCCACGACTGACCGTTAAAATGCCCCGTCACTCTCAATCAATGACAGGCAAAGTTGTCAGCTTATAACATGGTTGCCGTTGCATTCAGCTCAGCTCGGCAAGGTGAAGTGCACGACGTTATGATTGTGATATTTTGTTGATATTTATCCTTAACGGGGATATACGGGCGTAACAAGTTATTGATAAGAGTTATGTAATTAACACTATATAAAAGAGGTTTATTTAACATTAAGGTTGTACAATATTATTTCAATATAAATATAATTGAATATGAACGGGGGTAGCTATACAAATATACTGAAATATTAAATGATATTTTTTTATAAAGATTTAACCAGCCACATTCGGATTAAAGCCTAATTGGAGAGTCCCCACCTTGTTCATGGTTCCGGAGGCTGATTAAGATGGCGCAAGTCGAAGGCCGGACACACCCATCTTCAGTGGTCTTCTCGTTCCAATGGCACGACGACAAAAAACACCGCCCACGGACTACACTGTCCTATATCGGCTGCGTTGTCCCCGTTTACTGGCCGGTGGAGGGGGTTTCTGTGGTTTGCGATTTCGTAACTAATTTCAGCGATCACGAACCGTGTCCTGGATAAATAAGTGAAGGTGTGATCAGGCAGGCCACTCAGCTAAGGGCCTGACCACAACTCGTAACAACGCGATCCGAAGCAGAAAGGGCGTCGAAGCAGGCGTTAAAGTAGGACGGAGCCCGGGCGAGCAAGGCATTAAATCAACTACCATCGCCAATCACAAATTAAAACTCACGCTTGGGGGAAGGAAAAAGGAAGGGATCGAGAGCAGGGAGAAGGAAGTAGGGGATCCGAGCCGAGCAAAGAGTACACCAGAAACCGCAGATATAGACGGCGTTAACAAAGGTAACACGACGGCGCTGACGGCGCAAATTGCTGCTATTAAGAGCAGACCCAACATATCTGGACACCATGTGTAAGTGCATTAGTGAGTTTGGTTTCGTACTTGTAATTTTGCCACATTGCAAGAGCAGGCCGCACACATACTGATGTCATGAACAAGTGCAATAGTGAGTCTGGTTTCAAACTCGCGCTTCTGTTCAATTACTATTACTAAGACCACGTCACACATATGTTAACGTCGTGTGTGAATGCATAGGTAAAGCTTATTTCATGCACGTAGCTTCTTCTACGTAACATTTTTTTATTTGTATGAGTGCTATTTAATAAGATTGTAATTTTTTTATTCGTTGTTGGCATAGGCTCAGCCCTTTAAATAAGCATAATTAATATCATAAATTTCAATATTATGTAATGCAAAATTTATCATACTCGTATGTTTCTCAATGTTATTGTATAATTTCCAGTGTATAATTTCCAGAGCCGCCGAAGATTGGGCCATTCCAATTCGTCAATGAACTTCAAGAAGGCATGAGGACTCTGGTGTCATGCACTCTCATGTCGGGAGACCTTCCTATCTCAATTTCCTGGAGGAAGGATGGAGCACCATTGCCGCAGGTATGCTTTATCCTTACGACAGGAGTAAGAGAAACAAACATATATTAAATCTCAGTAGGAGATAACAACAACAATTACTTTACCTTCATGAATCTGCAGTTCGTCCTATAGTGATAAGAAAAAAACATCGATTGTCTTATAACGTGGGAAAATTGCGCTATGCTATTCCCAAGTTGGGATAGTCAAGATACACTTTTCTTGTCCTGCTCTCGATTGCGCAGGAGTATTATGCTGAGTTGAAGACAAGAATTAAAGAGAATCTAACAGAATATCATATTCCTTCGCGTATAAAAGCGNGACGTCACGAGTAAGTGCAACGCATAACATTGTTTCATACATGTAGTGCCTCTGATACATCACCAACCAGCAGGGTAGTCTGCATGGGGCTGCATACAGGATGATTCTAAAATCATGGGACAAACATTGAGGGGTGGTAGAGCTCACTAAAACAAACAATTATTGTATAGGAATATATGGGCGTTGAGGGCGTTGATGGCCACCACGATCGCCAGATTTATCGAGTCTCAATTTTGTCCTTTGGGGGCATTTGAAAGCCCTCATTTACGAGACTCCAGTTGATTCCATTGAAGACCTCGTCGCTCGACTATCCTGTGCGGCTGCCCGCGTGCATGAAATACCTTGCGCATTTGAATCTGTTCGCCAATCACTCCCACCGACGCTACCAACCTTGCATTACTGTTGGTGGTAGCAATTTTGAGGAATTATTATAAACAATGTTGTAAAAAGGCATTTAGCGACGACGTTGTAAATAAACAATGTGTTGCGTTTCATGTGTTATTTTTGTATTTGTGCCTCAACGTGTCACTTCTGCCCATATGTTCCTATACAATAATTGTTTGTTTTAGTGAGCTCTACCACCCCTCAATGTTTGTCCCATGATTTTAGAATCATCCTGTATATCTGGACGTTAAGAGTAATGCATCACATAACCTTACTTTATGCATGTTATATACATGTCATACCTCTGCTCCGTTACCAATCATCAAAGAAAGTCTGCGCACGGCTGAATATACCTGAATATCATGAGTGAATTTATTAGTGAATGTCTCCCTACTTGTTGTACCTGTGTACGTTTTGTGACGAATCACAAATAATTACAAGAACACTGAAGAAGAATTACCAACATTTTATTATATTTTTGTAAAATACTACTGAATCGTTCCCGAACAACGAGAAATACTAGTTGATTTCATAAACATAGATAAACTTTAGCTATCTCCCTTACAAACAACAAATTAAATAGTACAGTACAACTCGTTAAAAATACTAGTTTTCACAGCACCAAAAATCTTTGAATTTTGAAATATATTAAACGGCTCCAATATAAGCAGCACAAAGTGAATTACAATTATCAAAGAATTTAATCACCAAACGATACCTTTAAAATGTATTATTTCTTAGCACCCAGTTTAATTTAAATGACAACAGGAAGTAGGGCAACTACCATGGCCCATCAAAGCCTCNGTATTATTTCTTAGCACCAAATGTAACTAAAATGACAACAGGAAAAGGGCAACTACCATGGCCCATCAAAGCTTCCAACCCGATAAAAAACTATTTTAAAATCCACAATAAAATAAGTTACGGTGGGAGGCAGCCTTGTAACACCCTCCCTCCAGAGCTCCTACCGTTAAAAAAAACAAATCCCGACGACACATTAGAACATTAAAATAACGCCCTAACGATGGAATCGTGGGAACGAACAGAAACATTAAAAATAATACATGAACACGGGCGGCGAACAAAGAAAATCACTACTAGTTGAAAAAACAAGAGGCACACCACACGCGACACTATAGTTAAATTGAAACAGAATTGAGAAGGGCGGCAGAAACCAAATTTAGAAATGGATAGCACTACTGCACACCCAAGCAACTACACACACATGCCACACAAAAATAACCAAAACATTTCAAACCCTACCGCAATAAACACTGACGTATCCCACGACTGACCGTTAAAATGCCCCGTCGCTCTCAATCAATGACAGGCAAAGTTGTCAGCTTATAACATAGTTGCCGTTGCATTCAGCTCAGCTGGACAAGGTGAAGTGCATGACGTTATGATTGTGATATTTTGTTGATATTTATCCTTAACGGGGATAAAGGGGCGTAACAAGTTATTGATAAGAGTTATGTAATTAACACTATATAAAAGAGGTTTATTTAACATTAAGGTTGTACAATATTATATAATTATAATTGAATATGAACGGGAGTAGCTATACAAATACACTGAAATATCAAATGATATTATTTTATAAATATTTAACCAGTCACATTCTGATTAAAGCCTAATTGGAGAGTCCCCACCTTGTTCATGATTCCGGAGGCTGATTAAGATGGCGCAAGTCGACGGCCGGACACACCCGTCTTCAGTGGTCTTCTCGTTCCAATGGCCCGACGACAAAAGACACCGCCCACGGACTACACTGCCCTAGATCGGCTGCGTTGTCCCTGTTTACTGGCCGGTGGAGGGGAGTTTCTGTGGTTTGCGATTTCATTGCTAATTTCAGCGATCACGGCCGGTGTCCTGGATAAATAAGTGAAGGTGTGATCAGGCAGGCCGCTCAGCTAAGGGCCTGACCACAACTCGTAACAACGCGATCCGAAGCAGAACAGACGTCGAAGCAGGCGTTAAAGTAGGACGGAGCCCGGGCGAGCAAGGCATAAATCAACTACCATCGCCAATCACAAATTAAAACTCACGCTTGGGGGGGAAGGAAAAAGTAAGGGATCGAGAGCAGGGAGAAGGAAGGAGGGGATCCGAGCCGAGCAAAGAGTACACCAGAAACCGCAGATATAGACGGCATTAACAAAGGTAACACGATGGCGCTGACGGCGCAAATTGCTACTATTAAGAGCAGACCCAACATATCTGGACACCATGTGTAAGTGCATTAGTGAGTTTGGTTTCGTACTTGTAATTTTGCCACATTGCAAGAGCAGACCGCACACATACAGATGTCATGAATAAGTGAAATAGTGAGTCTGGTTTCAAACTCGCGCTTCTGATCAATTAATATTACTAAGACCACGTCACACATATGTGAACGTCGTGTGTGAATGCATAGGTAAAGCTTATTTCATGCACTTAGCTTAAACTACGTAACATTTTTTTATTTGTATCAGTGCTATTTAATAAGATTGTAATTTCTTTATTCGTCATTGGCATAGGCTCAGCCCTTTAAATAAGCATAATTAATGTCATAAATTTTAATATTATGTAATGCAAAATTTATCATCTTCGTATGTTTGTCAATGTTATTGTATAATTTCCAGAGCCGCCGAAGATTGGGCCATTCCAATTCGTCAATGAACTTCAAGAAGGCATGAGGACTCTGGTGTCATGCACTCTCATGTCGGGAGACCTTCCTATCTCCATTTCCTGGAGGAAGGATGGAGCACCATTGCCGCAGGTATGCTTTATCCTTACGACAGGAGTAAGCGCAACAAGCATATATTAAATCTCAGTAGGAGATAACAACAACAATTACTTTACCTTCATGAATCTGCAGTTCGTCCTATAGTGATAAGAAAAAAACATCGATTGTCTTATAACGTGGGAAAATTGCGCTATGCTATTCCCAAGTTGGGATAGTCAAGATACACTTTTCTTGTCCTGCTCTCGATTGCGCAGGAGTATTATGCTGAGTTGAAGACAAGAATTAAAGAGAATCTAACAGAATATCATATTCCTTCGCGTATAAAAGCTAAACAAATATAAACACGACTTTAAGTGAAAACAAGCTACATAGTAGCTAATCATTGGAAATTAATTAATCTCATCGTTATATGTAATTAAGTAGTCTTTAAGATTATTTTTCCTATGGGTTCAGAATACAGCGTTTATATCCTCGTCAGAGATTTATTTACTTTACAATATTAGTTTGGCTGCTGCAGAATGCAACTGCTGCGCTATAGCAAAATTTCGATAAAAATATCTTTAGAAATCCNCAATATTAGTTTGGCTGCTGCAGAATGCAACTGCTGCGCTATAGCAAAATTTCGATAAAAATATCTTTAGAAATCCTATTCGCAGAACAAGCTCAATGAATGATCATGAGATACTTACAGTATGAACACAAACTTCACTGAAGAAGGGTGTTAGTGTCCTTCATAAATATACTGATCAATACTTTGGAATACCTGATGTCCACTTGTGTAATGGTTAACAGTTATGTTTACCACTGATAAAATCCTGACCCCCCCCCCTTCTCCTCCCAAGGTAAAATTCAATAAATATTTCATACNACTGATAAAATCCTGACCCCCCCCCCTTCTCCTCCCAAGGTAAAATTCAATAAATATTTCATACAATTTTTAGAAAATGGTTTCCATTGAAAACTGTAATATATAGAGATGTGAACTGTTCGTCGAGTTCTGTGCAGTACAGACCTTGCTCAATTTGGCTTTAATCTTTTCTAAATTGTATCATTGTTTGACATATAAACGCCTCGCGTTTGTTCTGGAAGTTTTATCAGGGGGCTACCTACAAACAAAACAAATCTAAACTTAAATATAAAACGAAGCCACTCAACTCACATCCCTAATCCGGACATGAAGCCTCATGATCCGAATATATACGTTTTGGTCAAACCACTATCCCTTGGTGCAATTAAAAATTAACACGAAATAAGATGAAAAGAACATGGAAGTTGTATACCAGACACTGGAATAACCAAAATAATAGAACCGTGTAATTAACAGCAAAAGGATCTACGGGAAGAGATATAAAAAATTCCTTGATCAGGTGTAAAGGGGAATGAACAAGACAAAAGACCCAGCCTTGATGACGACGAACATGACGATGACAACAAATACGCTGGTGATGATGATGACGTTGATGATCTTTACGAGAACAATGATGATAATGGTGAGGATGATGTTGACGATGGAGGTTGTGAGGATGTATCCTAGAATTGGCCGTCTCTGTTGTGTAGTTCATAGATTTGTTGCATCTCACCTAGGGGAATCCAACTTTGATTTCCACACATACTGTCAGAAAAATTACAATGGCCGTTTTGTCTGGCTCATTTCCATATAGCCGAAGGCATTGGTAAACCACCACAGAATCAACCTACCGAGTCGGTTTGGGCAGTTTCCATCACCACGTCGTTGCCTGGGCCCCTGCAAGCCTTGAGGATTCCAACTTCACCACCACCCTGGAACTAGTTGCAAATTTCTTTCATCTCTCTCTACACTGAAATACTACAAATATATCTAGTAAATTCTGTACTGCATGTTGTATTACCGTAGCAGCCTGGATGGAAAGACTCAGAATTTAAGATAAATCTTTTAAACCAAATTTAAAAGAAAATAAACACATTTAATCTTACTTCTTGTAAATTCCACAGCATCAATTGCATGCTCTCACTATTCACTGTCAACTAAATAAAGAGACTTAATTTGAGAAAATAAACTCAGATAAAATCATAATATTATATATAATAAAGTAGCTATCTGGCGGTTGGGTCCTAGTACTGGGTTCTGCTCCAGGCTGTATGCAGGAGGGCTCTTCCTTGTACTTACATTTGGAGTTCTTGCGCAGAGATGTGTGCATGTCGAACTTGTACGGCGTGAAAGTAGCGCAAAACGAGGAACGACTTGCCACACAGCAGTTTATGATTGGACAACATGGAGGCCAGTTTTCAGTCAAGTTTCTGGCGCCAGGTTAAAGGAAAATTGCATCGACCTCTAATACGAGACAAACAGGACGACTGCGTTGGATCTTCCCTCAAGCAAAATTCAGCAGAAAAAGTAGACGTTAGCCATATGGTCTCCGGATTGTGTGTGTTTTGAAAATTGTCGCCAGACGTAAATGTAGACATTACCACGTGGTGGTCCAGGTATTGCAAAGGACCACATTTTGGGAATTTAAAAAAAAAAACACACTAGTGTTCTCTCTTCTGTCTTGACAAATCCTAAACAGGTGATAAATAGAGTGAGGCTCAGGATATTTTTCGTCTTATTTATTGGTTTCAGTATACTAGAGAAAGATGNTAAACACATTTAATCTTACTTCTTGTAAATTCCACAGCATCAATTGCATGCTCTCACTATTCACTGTCAACTAAACAAAGAGACTTAATTTGAGAAAATAAACTCAGATAAAATCATAATATTATATAAAATAAAGTAGTTATCTGGCGGTTGGGTCCTAGTACTGGGTTCTGCTCCACGCTGCATGCAGGAGGGCTCTTCCTTGTACTTACATTTGGAGTTCTTGCGCAGAGATGTGTGCATGTCTAACTTCTACGGCGTGAAAGTAGCGCAAAACGAGGAACGACTTGCCACACAGCAGTTTATGATTGGACAACATGGAGGCCAGTTTTCAGTCAAGTTTCTGGCGCCAAGTTAAAGGAAAATTGCATCAACCTCTAATACGAGACAAACAGGACGACTGCGTTGGATCTTCCCTCAAGCAGAATTCTCCGGATTGGGTGTGTTTTGAAAATTGTCACCAGACGTAAACGTAGACATGACCACGTGGTGGTCCAGGTATTGTAAAGGACCACATGTTAGGAATTTAAAAAAAAAAAACACTAGTGTTCTCTCTTCTGTCTTGACAAATCCCAAACAGGTGATAAATAGAGTGAGGCTCAGGATATTTTTCGTCTTATTTATTGGTTTCAGTATACTAGAGAAAGATGNGATAAATAGAGTGAGGCTCAGGATATTTTTCGTCTTATTTATTGGTTTCAGTATACTAGAGAAAGATGGACTCCAGTACCCTTAAAAAAAATCGCAGGTAAATCAACTTCAGCTTTGGACAAACTGCATGTTAAATTAAGTTGTGGTGTGACCACGTGTTAGCAAAGAAAACACTAGCCAACTCGGGCCACACCTATGTAAAACTGTCGGCCTAGTAACAACTCATATGAGCTTCTGCTGTGTTGGATGCAGCAAAGCATCGTATTATATTACATTACGTTTTATTGTATTATTTTATTACATTACGCCATATCATGCCATATTTATATCATATTATATTACAGTATATTGTAGCATGTTACATTATGTGTGTTATTATTACCATACGGTTTAACCCCTCAACACTTTATTCGGAGTACACTAGTTTATTTACGACATGCTGCAGAATAGGTCGAATCATGGTCGGGGCTGCTGGCGGTTAGAAAACGAAGGAATCGACCACGACCTGTAGTCGTGAACAATCCCAACATTCGTCTGGAATTATGTCGAGGAAACCACAGAAAACCGAGATCAGAATTGCCGGTCCGGGATTCGAACCCAGGTCTTCCCGAATGGGAGTCCGAAAGTTTACTACTGTACCACTTCGCTCAGCATATAATGTTTTGCTATATTACATTGTATTGTACTACTTTATACCATAATATATATTATTCCTACCCTATTTTACTACACTGTATCATATTGTATATGATATTGTTATATAATATTATGCAGCTATTACATTATTTATATTACATTACAAGTGTAACTTACTGTAGTAATATAATGTAATATAATATGTCGTACAAGTCAAATATGTGGGAAGTAATCGAGGAATGTATATTACACCCCAAAACAACGCTACATGTTCCTATGAACATAAGTCCGAAAGTCGATAGTTTCCGAGTTACAGACCTCCCAACATTGTACCGCACATNATGTTCCTATGAACATAAGTCCGAAAGTCGATAGTTTCCGAGTTACAGACCTCCCAACATTGTACCGCACATATTAGTGATAGTAAAATTTTTACGAAGTGTGCCTGTTAATGTAATCAGTTGGAATGGCATGACTGTTATTACCTGTCCCATTTCACTGTTGACACCCAACATAGTCGAATGCCATGCGCTTAGAACCCACTAGTTCAGTGCTGNTTGGAATGGCATGACTGTTATTACCTGTCCCATTTCACTGTTGACACCCAACATAGTCGAATGCCATGCGCTTAGAACCCACTAGTTCAGTGCTGCTCTGAACAAGATACAGTACGCAGTAGAGTGGCCAGAGACTGTCTGTATGAGCGTTTCTAGGACAGGTGGATAGGCCGTGCAGGACCAATCTCCTGGCCTGCGCGCTCCCCGGATCTCAGTGTACTGGACTATTACCGGTGGGGGCATCTCAAGGCAATCCGACGTGAGTCGGCTGTCAACAGTGCACTGGAGCAGGTAATAACACTCGCACCATTCCAGCTGATCACAATAACAGGCACGCCTCGAAAAAGGTCGACTATTGTCAATACTTGTGTTACAGCATTGGAAGGTATGCAACTCAGAAACTATCGACTTTATGACATATGTTCATAGGAACACTTTCTGTTGTTTTGGGGTGTACTATCCACTCCCTGATTACTTCCCACATATTTGGGGAGATCGTGTATATTACTTCTGGATTTAGCACCATTATATTTTTTAAACTTGTTGGTATGGTCTATTTACGGTTTCTTCATACTTTTTGGATCAAACATTTGGAAAATCACCCTTGGTATGATGTGTTTAGTTGTTTCTTAAGTATGACATGTCTCACGTGCGTTTTATACTTGTGTTAACATAAAAGTACCTTAGTTTTGGTTAAATTGAAATTTCATTTATATTTTAAATACTGATTATAATATTTTATTTTCAATCAATGTATAAATAAAAACAGTGAGAAAATAGGTGTGTTGGTAATGCCTAGTAAGAAACAGTTCTTATGCAAAATATTATTGCATTGATTGCGCACGAATGTGGTGCGTTGTTCCTCCAGTGTAATTTCATAGATTCGGTTAAGCTTTGTTAGCACGAGGCGGAGGAATATCCTGAGCAGAATTTCAGCAGGGCTTCAGAAGGAAAGTGCGAAGTAACCGTGAGTGTTATATACACTGTTTCCGAAAGGAAACAAGGCTCGACTTGCCAGCAGCATGCTCTGGGTGGATGGTTGAACGGAAGGCGTTGGTGTTGCAGGACGCGGATGTGGTCCAGGAGCAGCGGCGAGAGTTCGGCAGCACGCTCATGTTCAGCAACCTGGCGGCCAGGCACTCGGGCCATTACACCTGCATCGCCAGCAACGCCGCGGCCACCGCCAACTACACCGCCCAACTCATCGTCAGAGGTGGGTCTGTCTCCCTCCCTCCACAAGCCGGCCCCCCGAGGAGGTCGTGTCACCATCACTTGGCTCGCATTCGGAAGGACACGGGGTGTTCGATTCCCGGTACGATCATTCCGATTTTGGGGTTTTTCACGGTTTACCGAGATAACTCCAGGTGACTGCTTTCTACTGGCCATTGTCGAGTCCTTCCCCCGTTCCTGCTTCTCTGAGCAACCTGCTCCGTATTTAATGANGACTGCTTTCTACTGGCCATTGTCGAGTCCTTCCCCCGTTCCTGCTTCTCTGAGCAACCTGCTCCGTATTTAATGACCTCGTTGTCGACGAGACGTTAAGGCCAACGTACCTACCTACCAACATGGTGTCTTCCTGTGAAGAACCTTTCAGTGTTGGATTAATTTCAAAGCGGTGGATATGATCGCTATTCGACGCAACTTGAATTACCCCTTTGAGTCACCACATTTCGAATTAATCACTTCTTTTTTTCCCCCCACAAATTCTATTAGAAAGTGATGTAGAAATTTTTACCTTGACAAACCATAATTGATTTGGTTATTTTCTGACTTGTAACTGTTGAAAATAAGTCGGTGATTATTTTGTGAGGGTGACTATACAGGAGATATGACGCCACTCGTCAGTGCACTCTTAAGGTGTAGACGTGAGCCAAACAGTCGACTTTGTGAATACACACTATTCTGGTAACAATTCTGAATTAAAGCAAAGAAAACTCGCAATAAACCTAAGTGGTGACACCGATTGAAAATACAGCGTGGTATATGTGGTACGTTCCCAGTCTATGCGTTGACATTTGGCTGTGATGTGAAGCTTTGTTTAATGTTGGAAGACAGTCGGGTAACAGGAACGCGTGAAGTTATAGGGACGAAAGCTAAACTTACGACTTAGATTAAAGTGTGTATGCAATATTTATAGTGATAAAAATTTAAAAAGTATGTCAGCTTAGCCAGGTACTTTAACGGATGGAGAGATTTATTAAATAAGAGTTAATAATAATTTCCTAATTTATTTATGAACATTCCAAAAATGCTTTAGAATTAATATCTCGGCATTGAAAGGATATCACTTGTCATTTACAACTAACATTTTTATAATAGCCAATCATCTCACAAAAATAATACAACAAATAGCTTAATCAGTCTCTATAAACAGTTCATCAATTTATATTGAATAACAACTAAGATTATATATTTTTTATGATAGTTCCAGTTTTTACAATCAAGTCTGTATCACTCAGCCATTCTCTTATATTCTGTTTCAATCCAAGTATCACTAGTATGTCCTGTCTGGAACGTCCTGGAGCACCCCGAGTGCTCCTGCACACATCCACACTTTATCCGTCTGGTAAGTTGTCCTCAGCAGCACTCCCGCAATCCCGTCCGTCGTCGCTGTACATTCACTCGTCCGCCATATTCGCCCTCGCCTTCGCCGCCGGTCCTCTTCTTCCTTCACCACTCGGCGCACTTCACCCAGGTGGCCAACACAACAACTGCTGATCCTCCGGCGGTGGTGTTATTTATAGTGACGTCGGCCCTGGTACAGAATCTTTTTTCACGTGCCACGTTGCGCAGAGAGAGAAGATAACCAGAAAATTCGTGAACTTTCCCTCAAACCATATTTGTCCACGAGTTAGTCCTTGTTTAGCCGTCATGTCACGTTTCCAAGTATTCTCCGTTCTGCGAAAAGTCTGTTAGTTAAATTACGTTTCCCATAAGAAAAAATGCTAACATTCAAATTAGGTTTCTCGATTTCACAGAAATGCCTATATTTCGCATATCTGAAAAATTATGCGTCGCAAAAAAAAATTTACTAAAATGGTCAGGACTATAATTGTCGGCATCCAATAATAAATAATAAAGGCCTCTATGAATTGTTCATACCAGTTAGAATTTATCCACACCTAACGATTTCGACCCAAATTTTCCAAACCCAATTGTCTTAAAACTTAAAAATTTTAAAAGCCTTTAATTAGGGACTTTGAAATTTCTCGAGTTCATTTTAGAACAAGCTGAACTTCAATCATATGAACATTTTCCCCTTATTTTTGCAATATACCAGACACGTCCAGGTTAATTGTGAATCGATAACAGACCTACAAGGAAACAATCCCCAAATCCCGTGCCACCTGGCCTGAGGTAAAACTGGCTACACAATGAGGCAGCAGCCAATGAGCAGAAAGCTCAGTCTATAAAATACATAGAACAGTGGAGACCATCCTACAAGTCGTTTAACACGCGCAATTTTCCTGTCCCTGCCCTAAAATTTGTGCTATTTTCACACATTCATACATCAGCAGGTCTTTCGTGTTATGGTCCTTCGCAGATCACAAGACGTCTCGCTCGTGTTACGCACAGTATGATTTATTAGATTCATATTTCTTACCGTTAACCCCACAGTGACAAACAAGTGCATACATCGAGTCAATGTGGTCACGGATGTTGCTTCTTCAGCATGGACTCGGAAATCTTCAGTTATTACAACAAAGCTTTCGGATATTGACGCGAAACAGGTAACGGCTGCCAGAGCGCGTAAAGCCAAGAGGAAGCACGTGTTGTTTTCAAGCATCGTTCCCGAGTAAAGCAGTTCTTATCGCCTTGTTTTCGCCTTACCAGTCCTGCGGTTCTGATTCGAAGTCGCTAGCGCATCGGTGGCATGCACTGCTGTTCAGTGGCGTGCGGTGAACTGTTTCAAGGCAAGCTGGTGTTAGCTCCGCGCTGTATCCTGTTGCTTGCTAGTTTACTCTTCCACCACTAACACGTAGCTCGGCAACTGACGCCACAGGACGCGTGTAATGGGCTCCTTGCTGCTCGCTTGTGAGTGGTCGGAATGCATTCAGTTTCCCTGGGCTGCACGGTGGTTACTGGCTCCTTCTGCATGCACCGAGAACGTACAGCAGTGAGCAAGCACCGTCTTACCTTGCAACAGTTCGTCAAACGCCACTGCTGCTGTTAGTTGTGTGGCTCAATACTTCAGTAAAAGACAGCCCCAAAAAAAAAATTTCTCTTGAAATTTGGGGAGTATTTGGGTTGAATAATGAATCTCAGAGAAGTATTACCAATAAAGTAAATAAATTCTAATTTTAAAGTTTAGGCTGAAGCAGTGCACCTAACATGTCCATTACAAGCCGCCACTGACTTGTACCGAGTGCTGGTTTTTCAGAGGAGTTGACATACAGTATGTCATCCAGCTTCGTAAGCTGCTCTCACTTAGACTGAGCTATCGTTTCAGTCGTCAATACAAGTAATATTATTTACCCTTGTCCTGGCGTTTAAGAGTGACAGACACGCTCATCTCGACATTCTCAGGCTTGGCACGAGTAATACAAACATTATGTAGTCTGCAAACAGAAAGAAGGGAAATCAACCACCAGAATCAAGGCGAAATTATCAGACGACTACGATTGTTCTAATCCTGCCACAACTCAATTTGTGTGATAGCACATTTAAAAAGCAGAAGACGGAGACCATTTAATGTAGCTCGCCCTTGATATAAGTTAGTTCTGTGAATATTCCTGAGCTTATCCGACTCAAGACTTGATTAGGGCATTCGTAAGTATACTGACAACTAAACCGTGATACTAATAATGCAAGGCAAAGGTAATAGTCCTGCGATGCAGTGATATACGAAAATATTTCAAATGTTTCTTGTAGTGGGTAGGATGAATGCCGAAGAATGTTTCTCTCTGCTAACTTAAANTATACGAAAATATTTCAAATGTTTCTTGTAGTGGGTAGGATGAATGCCGAAGAATGTTTCTCTCTGCTAACTTAAATTACGTTGCAGAATGTTTCTAGCTGCATCAAAAGGTGTAAATTTTAGTTTCATTATTACTTANTCTGCTAACTTAAATTACGTTGCAGAATGTTTCTAGCTGCATCAAAA
The DNA here is from genome assembly GCA_002778355.1 of Clitarchus hookeri. NCBI lineage: Eukaryota > Metazoa > Arthropoda > Insecta > Phasmatodea > Phasmatidae > Clitarchus > Clitarchus hookeri. The sequence goes on from NQII01005415.1 coordinate 78,912, forward strand.
GGTGTAAATTTTAGTTTCATTATTACTTATGGCAGTAATATGGGGAATGAATCAAGGATGCACAAAACAGAGTGGGCGCAGCTTCCTACTTCCTGGGACTTATGTGGCATCCTAATCAATCAAAATATTGATTACGTAAAATGAGATGAAAGTGCCGAACAGACAGAATTAGACTGAAGAAGCTAACGAGAACTCCTCGATGAAAACACCAACTGGAAAAGTGTCTTTTATCTGGAAAACTCCTAGAATTGAAGAGACTTGGGAGTCCTATCACTACTAATCTCAACGTTGTGTTATATTGCTACGTTACACAGATCAAGCTTACAAAAATCATTTAGAGTCCGCATTTTAACTGAGAACTTAGTCATGCTAAGCAACTCTCGATATCGCTAATATTACCCAAACAATTATTTTTCCACAAAGAGTGCTGAAAGATAATTCAGGTGTTATAAAACTATACTGTATATTTGTAATTTGTCTAGTTTCCTATGATTAATATACAGCTTCATGCATTAATGTTATATTTCTAGTAATAAGCCCATTAGCAATAAATTAATTTTATGGCATTTCTGTGCATGTTCGATGCGATAGGGATGTCTCAACCTTTTATATTTTCCTCTGAACATGACCCCAGATGCAAGTGCAGAATGTAGTGGTGCGTTTTGAAGCCACGCTTTTTTTAATGTTCAGTTGCAGATCTTCCAAGAGCTGCGGAAATATTTCTTGTAGCAAGGTCACGTTCCTTAGAGGTCACGAAATGGCTGATCTGTGAGGAGGAGTGTAGGGTTTGGAGCCACGTAAAACTTCCACTGTTCCACAGTATATTTATATTTTGTCTAGCCACAGTGCAGTTATTTGAAGTCCATAATTACCTTCTGTTTCAGTTCCTCCGTCGTGGCTGGTAGAGCCCCAAGATACGTCAGTTCTTTACCAACATCAAATCCAGCTAGACTGCAAGGCCAGCGGATTCCCTATGCCCACCGTTACGTGGATGAAAGTCAAAGGTTAGTTTTTTTTTTTTTTTTTTTTTTACGATTAACGTTTATTTTACTTGTAAGGTTTAATAAATAAGAGTATTGTACATTTATTTTAAATGAAAAGTATAACTGGAAAAATTGACATTAAAAGGTTTAATATCAAAACTACTTAAATAGATAAGGTTTTGTATTTTCCATGCTGCATTCTTAATATTTCTAGCACCTTCAGTAATATTACTTTTTAACTGCTGTGATGGCCATTTTCAATCAACATTTATTTTTTTAACTTCGCTTCTACTTCGTTTCTGACTGTGTAATATTTTTTTTTTTTAGATAAGTGCAATACCGTCTGATTATTATTTTTGAATCACTTTACAACAACCTACTTGCCATCATTCGCCGGTAGCTTTGACTGATATGAACTTAAATGTAAATGCTGCCAAATTACTTTTAACCATCTTTTATAAACACTTGTAGGGTTCCAAATTACTTCAAGCGTAACTATTCCCACCAAAATGCTCCCTCACAGCTGCAGCTGTGCTAGGTGAATATGTTTCTTGCTAGGCAAGGTAATTTTTCCTTGCAGATCAGACCAGCGACTACATCCCAATAGAGTCTGGTCCGAACGTAATCGTCTATGGAAACGGATCTCTGCTCATCCGTGCGGTGGATTCTTTGGATGCTGGCCAATATACGTGTCAGGCCAGCAATGGAATAGGAGCTGGCCTCAGCAAAGTGATATTTCTCAGGGTGAACGGTAAGTAGCTACCAACTGACCAGGTGCTCAGCGGGATCTTATATGCCACAAGGTTATATTAGTTTCAGTTCTTGTAATAGATTTGCTGTATTTGAAAAGGTATCACACATAAATAGAGAAATATATTCATGAAGCATTAATTATAACGAGACAGAAGTGACCCAGTGATTATCTCATCTACCTTGCCGAAGGGTTTCTTAAAAGACAAGTGAATTTAGTCTTACAATAATCGATTAAAATTATTAAGATATTTCTAAAGTCTTGCTGCAAACTTGAAAATTATATAAGAGCCTGGGCTTTTAATATTTTTAATATGAACGAATGCTCAAAATGCTACAAGAAAAATTATCAAATCTTTTTTATACCGATGGCTTTTACTGTGTTTGAAAGCATACCTGACGAATTATTTTTTATGTTATAGTTTATTGTTTTGAGTGGTAGTTTATTTTCTGCAGTATTATATCGTAAAAATATTTTGATTAATTCCCCCATCACCCTTCCCGGCTCCAAAAACTGCCGTAAAAATGTTTTTTTTTCTATTGATATTTTTAGTATTGATAATACGAGTTTGAAGGTTGTTTGGTAACCCTGCAGACAGCCTACTGCCACCCCTGCGAGATTTCACAGCCTAACTTTCTCGTGTGTTCCAAGCGGTATGTGCAACATATGGGCCAGGTGGAAGAAGGTACGGCCCAATCAAACGACCGCCGATTATACTTGCTGTGAAAAAAAAATTCCCTCTCTTTGACCCAGCAGAAGTAATAAACCTTACTTTTACAAAACACTTCCGTTCCTTTTGTTTTATGTGCATCGCGTTACCTTTCCAGTCAGGGGTTCGTATTCAAAACATTATATACTCACTCGTAGCATCTCTGCATGTAACCATACGACATAGAACTGAGGAGTGGTGGTAAAGACAGTGTGAATCAAGTACGGGATAAATTCATGTGAGTAATAAAAGTTACCATTTCGATATGCTTCAATTTTATGTTTTTTTTTTATATTTACCTTAATTGTAAAATTTATTTGTTCACCAAATACCAAAATAAAGAATAAATTTTCACCCTCCAGTAAAAAATATTGCTAAAAAATTACTCTATTAAAAAAAAAATGTAATATATTAAGTAAACAATTTACCAACTATATTTCTTAGTCCGCGGAATAATTTATGAGAAGAGAGCAGTTTCCCGTACTTCTGAATAATGTTTGAAGCGATCTAAGGGAATATATTAAAGGTAACCTTGGAAAACTCCCCGTGAAAGATGTTTTTACAATTACATTCAGGCCATGGTATTCTTGGCTTGAATCAGGGGTAAATCTCGTATTTCTGTGCAATTTTTAATACATAATTAAGTTTATTTTTGTTTAGGGTGTAAATAGTATCTCGGTGTTAACCCATTTACGTACACTGGTGTCCAAAATTAAAGCAACAAACAGACTGTAATCATTTTGCCACAAGATAGTACGAACTAAAAGAAAATTATAAAGCATAAACAAAGTAAACACTGTAACATCATTTACTGATGACGTAAAAGAAAAAATCTACACGTGTTCTGTTTTTTTTTTTTTCGAAAGTTATACACTTTCATAAATAAAAAAAAACAGTTACATCTGCCCAATATGGCGAGTAATCAACTCTGGCAGTAATACAAGTGTAAAAACGATGTCACATGCTCCGGATAATGTCATAAATCGCAGTTTGCAGTATTAACGCTCATTCTTCCTGTAGAGCAGCTCGTAAGCCCTGGAGAGTGATTGGTGGATTCGGACAGGAAGCAACTTGTCTCACTAGAGTATCCCACACGTGGTCTATTGGATTTAAGACGGGAGAGCAAGCAGGCCAATCCATATGCGCGATATATTCAGTTTCCAGGAAGACAACAATTAGCTATGCTTTATGAGCATATTCATTCATCAGTGGGAAGTATGGGCCAACAGCACCTCAAAACAATCGAACATGGGGCGCCNTGCTTTATGAGCATATTCATTCATCAGTGGGAAGTATGGGCCAACAGCACCTCAAAACAATCGAACATGGGGCGCCACGATCTCGTCACGACACCTGACGGCTGTTAAACCTTGCCAGTTTACTCGTACAATGTCTTGTAGTTGTTCGAGTGGTTAGCATAATGCCTCCCCACATCATTATTTATTCACCTCTATACTGGTCTCTTTCCAACAATGTTTGAGCGCCAAAATCGTGTTCCAGGTTCTCTCCAGAAGTGAACCCGTGGAGAATCACTCTAAAGATCGAATCTGGACTCGTCCGTAAAGAGAAAACAGTCCCGCTGTTCCATTGCCCAGTAGACATGTTTATGGCTCCACTCTAAATGTCTTCGTCCATGAACACGCATCAGGAGTACATATACAGCAGGTCACCGACAATAAAGGCATATCTGCCTCAGCCATCTGTACACTGTTTACCTTGATACAGCTGTTCCAGTGGATGCTGTGAGGTCAGATGCCATCTGCTGTGTAGTACTACAGCGGTACTGCCTTATCCTTATGGCCAATTATCGGTTCTCTCTATCTGGTGTCATTCTCGGTCGTCCTCGCCCTAGTCTTCGGGATACAGTTCCGGGTGCCAGAAACTGCTGTCTTATCCAAGAAACAACAGAACTATGCACAGTAAGCCTTCTGGCCACATCACATTGAGACTGTTCAGATTTCATTATTCCTATCGCCCTCCACCGCAAGAAGTCTTTCANAGCCTTCTGGCCACATCACATTGAGACTGTTCAGATTTCATTATTCCTATCGCCCTCCACCGCAAGAAGTCTTTCGCGTGTCTCCACTGTGCCTTAGCTGAATGTGTACACAATGAGCGTTGCCATTGGACTAATACGGCATTAGACATCATTCACACCACTTCATAGGGGCACTGACGTCATCGCTTCCATGGTTGCAAGAGGACAGTAATGCCATCTATTTTTGAGAATATGGGTGTAGTTATTTCTATTTTACTATCACCCAGTACTATCTTGTGGCACAACGATCACGGGAGGGACGAATGTATGTTTGTTTCTTTTATTTTGTACACCAGCGTATTTTCCCGAATATACCCGATCATCCACAGAACCAGCGCAATCTCTGTAGGCAATGATGTTGCCCACTGGTGAAATACTGAATTATATTAATTGGCTACTTCTGGTGCAATAGACAAACATAAACTTTTCTTGTGTATTGCAGGGTTTCGCAGGGCGTTTTTGGGGCTTGGGTTATAACTGTCTTTGAGGTTCCAGATTTTGGGGGGTTCGGGCAAAACTGTTTGGGACCTCTTGGTTGATGTGGCGCCACACATTGCAAACACTTTTTTTTTTTTTTGCCCTATGTTACCAGTAGAACACATGTTGCTTGGAAACAGTTTACTGTTGGCTGTCAACCTATAATAAATGTGAATGTTTTATTGGGAAAACAGTATCATGTTCACAATAAATCAGAACTATTACTTTCACTGCCAATAAATTGTTAATATAAGTTTCATTAAATTACAAATTTTTCCAATATGCATTTTTAAATATCATTATGTAAAGATAATAAAGTAAATGCAACTGTGGCAATATAACCGAATGCTTTGTAACTGTTGGAAAGGTCCTTAATAAAAGGCAGCGATAATAGCACTAAGCACTACTGGTTAGCTTGAAGATACTGTAGATGTTTTCAAATTTCGCATACTACTGTAGTTACCATAGGCCCTAACATTCGTCGCTCCTCACTAATTTACTTTCGTAGCAATGTGATGGCCTTCAGGTACCCTGCTCACATTCATAATATGTTTCGTAACTGTGCACATTATTTTATGAGTGGGTTTCGCAGCATCATATGATTATAACAGTAAATTATCAGAGGGGAAATCTTTCTAAGTCTAAAGGCTCGGAAGGGCTCCTTAGGATAAATGAAACTTGGGGTGCGGCTGTGTCGGTAACATAGCCATGGGTTTTACGTGAATACTTCTGCGTTAGCAGGAAATATTTTCTTTGGGGTATGGGAGGAAAATATGTGTAACGAAGTGGATACTTGGCATTTATGGCTTAAATCAACAGATATAGATGAGATATTTCATTTTGTCTAACAAAAATGCACAACAGAAACCAACAGAAACCCCAACATAATTTTTTTTTTTTATTGCAGAACTGTTGGTTTCCAGAAAGTTTGGTGTATTTAATGGGGGAAACGGGCACATTCTGTTGGTTTCTGTTGTGGTTTTTAATGGATCTTAAAGGTTTTTTTTGGTTCCAAATAAATACTCTCTGTTGGTTCGTGTTGTGTTCCCAGTGGTTTCTAGGGCCGGGCCACCAAGGCGAACAGAGTTCAATCCCCAGCAGAGTCTATCCCAGGTTTTCGAATGTGGGAATCATGTCAGACGATGCCACTGGTTGGCGGATTTTCTCGGGGATCTCCCTTTTCCCCGCCCGTACATTTTGGCGCTGCTCCATACTCACCTCGCTTCACCATCATCGGCTCTCAAGACCTCGATGTTACGAGCAGCCCAAATATCTTCACTCACTCACTCTTCACCCAGTTGTTTCTATTGCTTCCTTTTGGGTTTCAATAGATTATATTGTGTTGCATCAGGTTGGTTTTGTTATATTCTCAGTTGCTTCCATACGAGTCTGTTGTTTTGTTGGTTTTTATTGTATTTTATTTTGTTGGTTAATCGTATATTTCCAGTTGTTCCCATTGGTATATGTTGTGCTTTGTTGGTTACTGTTCCTATTACAACCTGTTGGTTTATACACTGAGGTGACAAAAGTCATGGGATAGAAATATGGAAATATGCAGATGGCAGTAGTATCGCATACAAAATGTATAAATGGGCAGTTCATTGGTTGTGCTTTCATTTGTACTCAAGTGATTCATGTGAAAAGGTTTCTGACGTGATTATTGCCTCACGACGGGAATTAACAGACTTTGAACGCGGAATGGTAGTTGGAGCTAGACGCATGGGACATTCCATTTCCGAAATGGTTAGGGAATTCAGCATTCCGAGATCCACAGTGTCAACAGTGTGCCGAGAATACCTAATTTCAGGCATAACCTCCCACCATGGACAACGCAGTGGCCAACCCCTGCACTTAATGACCGAGACCAACGACATGTGCGCAGAATGGTCAGTGTTAACAGAAAGCAACACTGTGTGAAATAACCTCAGGAATCAATGTGGGGCGTACGACGGACGTGTCCGTTAGGACAGTGCGGCGAACTTTGCCTGTACTGGGCTATGCCAGCAGAAGACCGACTCGAGTGCCTTTACTAACAGCACGACATCGCCTGCAGCGCTTCTCCTGGGCTCATGAACATATCGGTTGGACCCTAGACGTCTGGAAAACCGTGGATTGGTCAGATGAGTCCCGATTTCAGTTGGTAAGAGCAGATGGTAGTGTTCGAGTGTGGCGCAGACCCCACGAATCCATGGACCCAAGTTGTCAACAAGGAACTGTGCAAGCTGGTGGTGGCTCCATAATGGTGTGGGCTGTTTTTACATGGAATGGACTGGGTCCTCTGGTCCAACTGAACCGATCATTGACTGGAAAGGGTTATGTTCAGCTACTTGGAGACCACTTGCAGCCATTCATGGACTTCATGTACCCAAACAACGATGGAATTTTTATGGATGACAATGCGCCATGTCACCGGGCCACAACTGTTCGCGATTGGTTTGAAGAACATTCTGGACAATTCCAGCGAATGATTTGGCCACCAAGATCGCCCGACATGAATCCCATCGAACATTTATGGGACATAATCGAGAAGTCAGTTCGTGCACAAACTCCTGCACCGGCAACACTTTCGCAATTATGGACGTCTATAGAGGCAGCATGGCTCGATATTTCTGCCAGGGACTTCCAACGACTTGTTGAGTCCATGCCACGTCGAGTTGCTGCACTTCGCTGGGCAAAAGAAGGTCCGACACGATATTAGGAGGTATCCCATGACTTTTGTCGCCTCAGTGTATTGTATTACCTGTGGTTTACAGGCGTCATCGTTATCTGTTAGTTTTTATTGTATTTCGCCATATTGGTTTACAGGCGTCTTCGTTGTCTGTTGGTTTTTATTGTATTTCGCCATATTGGTTTCTGTTGTCTTTCCTTTTGTTTTCTGTTGTTCTTTGTTGGCTTATCTTGTATTATCAGTGGTTTTCAATGGTTTCTGATACTTTTTGTTGACTTGTGTTGTGACATACAGCTTCAATAATAAGTTTTAAAATATTTTTTTTTCAAATTAGTAGCATTGTGATTTTCAATTGTGTGAAAAATATAGTATATTTTAAAATAGTTCATTATTCACGTTTTGTGATAGAATTAAATTAATAACTAAAAGAAAAAATAAATCGTCAGTGATTTGTATTTATCTAAATAGAATTTACACAGATAAGTTTTAAATACAAATAAATCACCTTACGATTGAACTCTAGTGGAGAATTTACGAACTGGTAGCACACATTGGTTACTGTTGTGTTGTGTTGACTTCTGTTGCATTTAGTTCTGATATATATTTTGATGTAGTCCCAGTGGTGTATATTGGTTTCTGTTGGTCTTTATTGTATTTCACCCTGATGATTTCTGATGAAATACTATTATTCTATGGGAGTTTTTGTAATCTTTGACGTATTCTGTTGTATGTCAAGTGGTTTACATTACTATCTGTTGTATTTTGTACGTTTCTGTTGTGTTTTTTTCTGATAAATTCTTATCTAATCCGAGTGGGTTGCAATGGTTTCTGTTCTGTTCTATTGGTTTTTATTGTATTTGACGTTGTTGGTTTCTGATGATGACTCATTGTAATACATTATTTTCTGTTGTTTTTGTGGTTTTATGTTGTATTTATAGTGGTTTCCATCGGTTTCTCTTGTATTTTGTTGGTTTTGCTGTATTTCACTCTGTTGAATAGTGATGTAGTTTCCACTGGTTTCTGTTGTGTTCTGTTGGTTTTTATTGTATTTCACTCTGTTGATTTCTGATGAAGTCTCATTGTTCTATGTTAGTTTATGTTGTGGTTTGTGGTTTTCTGTTGTATTTATAGTGGTTTCCATTGGTTTCTGTCGCATTTCATTCTTTTGAATTATGTTCTAATCACAATGGTTTCAAATTGTCTTCTCTTTTGTACTGTTGGGTTTGAATGTACTTTTCATGTTGGTTTGGAATGCAAGAGTACTGTACTCCTTAGTTTCTGTTGTATTTTGTTTGTTTTTGTTGTGTTTATTGATTCCTTTTTTGTATTAAGGAAATCACTGGAAATGCGAACGAAAACCACAAAACACGACAGAAAGTAAGATATAACTAACTATCTACATAGGATACAATAAAAACTAACATAACACAATGGAAACATCAGGAAATGCAACAGAAACCTACAAAACATAGTAGAATCAAATGGATATCACAGGAAATATAACAAAAACCAAGAGATACAGCCCAATAAAAACCAACAAAACACAATAGAAATCAATTTAAATGATCAGAACACAATAGATCATAATAAAATAAAGTACAAAACCAACTAAACAAAACAGAAAAAATTGAAACCACTATAATACAAAGAAAACAGTATGCTTAAGCACAATATAAACCAAAGAAAAATGACAGAAATCAATTTAATGATCAGAATATAGCACAAAAACCAACAAAATGCAACAGATACCAATGGAAAACAATATAATGCAACAGAAAATAATAGTCTACAGCAGAATATAAATCAACAAAACACAACAGAAACCAATGGAAATCACTAGAATACAACATAAACCAACAGGCTACAGCACAATAGAAATCAACAAAATACTACAGAAATCAAATCAAACAATCGCAATACAATATGAATTAACAAATTTCAGCACAACATAAACAACTGGAAACCATTACAATACAGCAGCAGCTAATAGACGAACACACATAAAAAATCAACAAAAAAAGAAGCCAATGAAAACCACTAGAATACAACTGTAACCAACAGTCAACAGCACAATAGAAACTAACATAACCCAACAGGAATGAACTTAAAACAATAAGAACATAATAAAAGCCAACAGATTATGACCCAACAGAAAACAATAAAATATAACAGAAACCAATGGAAACAACTAGAATAGGACATAACCCAGCAGACTGTGGCACTACAGAAACCAATTAAACAGAAAGAAGTCAATAGTCAATGGAAACCATTAGAATACAACAGAAGCCAACATATTTCAGTACAACAGAAACCAACATCGTCCACTAAAAGTAATTCTACCCCAACAGAAAACAATAAAAACCAATGCTTCTGGTGTTTTCTGACAACAGGAACCAACAGAAACCACTGAAATGTTCCCTGTCTGCTAAAATGTTATTCAACAGAAACCACTGGAATCCAACAGAAACTGTTGGATTACCAACAGGAGACAACAGTAACCAATCAAAATAAATTATAATGACAGTATCACACAACAATAACCACTTTATTGATTTTTGTAATACATTTTTGGTAGGGGCACAAAATTCGGCATGCTAGCAATTTTCATTAGCGAGATACACTGCCCAAATATATTCTTCCACGCCAAAAATTATCGCCAGTTGCCGCGAGCACCCCCCGCACCTTGCGCATGTGTGGCTCCAAATCAAGGGCATGCTCGCATCGTGGTCGTATACTCGATTTAACGAGGCCACATTTACTTAAATTGTGTTATTAGTCACGAAGTTAGTGTTGGAATAGATTACCATGCAAACGTTATGCCGCCGTTTCCATTCTGGTACCCCATGTGCGTCTGATTTTAAGGACACCGCCTACTGGCTGGCAGCTGCGTAATTTAAATAGGAAATCCCACGCTTGTGGAAATTTTGCCTCAGTGTGTTAATTTTAAAGATAGGCGTTTCAAAATAAAAGGTATTATTCGCGAATTTGTTAGGAGAAGTTCCCTGCAGTGTAGATGTTTCCATAATATCTATAGCCTGTTTGCAAGCAATTTTTAAAATTTATATTTTACCAAAAAAGTACATACTGCTTATCTATATTGTATATGCTCGTAGCGATCTTCTCCTAAAAATTCGTGAAGAATATATTTTGTTTAAAACTCTTATCTTTAAAATAAACGCACTGAGGGGAAACTTCCTTATCATGAGATTTCCTAATTAAATTTCGCAACTGCCAGCCGGTAGGCAGTGCCCTTAAAAATGTTCTCACATCAAAAAGTCGGTCTATGCTAAGGGGTAAATAAAGCCATGTTATTTGAGGAGGTTGTGGTGATGCCAGGGTGTATGTGGTCACAGTTCCAGCGCACTTCAGGACGCATGCGGTGAACCAAAGTGGCGTGGCAGGGCAGGCGGCGGTGCTGGTNGTCGGCCGTGCACCACTCTCTCGGCGCGAGGAGCAGTCGCCTGCGGGAGCGGCACACCCCTGGCGGGATCGCCGTCGAGCTGCACATCGACAACCTCACCAGGAAGGACAGTGGCCGCTACAGCTGCTTTGCCGCCAACGACTTCGGCGAGGACGAGATGACTGCCCTCCTAACCGTCAAAGGTCAGTGGCACGCTTGACCTGCTGCTCACATGGCCAGTGCACCGGCTTCCCGCCCATGTGATCCAGGTTTGGACCTCGGCGGAGTGACCACTGATTCTCTCATGGGAAACATGGTAGAAATTGTTGGCTGGGGGTACTCCCGTTTCCACTGCCCTTACATCTCATCATTGCCGGATGTCCGCAGTGGTGAAGCGGCAAGACTGATGACCCACCACCAATGCGAACCAGATTCGATTCCCAGCGTTACCACCCGGACTTTTGCATGCGTGAAACATGAGGAGCGTTGCCGTTGACCACCAGGTTTTCTTGGGTACTCCCATTTTCCCCACCCTGGCATTTTGCTGCTGCCCCATCTTCACCTCGTTCCACCGTCGCTGGCACTCAAGACCTCTCTGTTAAGCTTCTACCAAAACATTTCCACTCCACTCCTCTCCTCTCGTCCCATTTCTTCACTTATCCTTCTCCATCTCACTTCACTTCAAAGAATTTTCATTTCAACTGTAGGCAAACTATGTGCGAATAGCTCAGAAGTAGACATGCTTCCCGAATAGATTGAGAACTGTATAGAATTTAAAAAATCTTGTTTAAATGTATTAATTCCTCCGAACATAATATTACAAGAGGCGGTGTTATATTCACAGTAGTGTTTGGTGAGATGTATTTTTGTAAACAAGTCACACTGATTTTTAGTTGCAGTGGCAAAACATTTATACAATAAGGGCCAGTAATTTATTTTTCGGCATGACATGTGCTCTCCACTCCGTATTCACTTAACGGCACATGCAAGTTTACATGAAGTAACTTCCAACTGCCAATAACCGACTGCATTACTGCTGGCTGATCATTCTGTATCCTAGACTGAACTCTGATTCTTATAGACTGAAGGTGATGTACACCGATACCGTATTCTGCGCATGTACCCACAATTTACCCCACATCAATACAACTGTCAAAGTCACAAGGTCAACAATGATCAACATGTTAGTTTTTACCTTATTTTTCAATACGTAGACAAATTCTTTTATATGTATAAACTACTTTTACCAATTTGAATTTAATCTATTTTGCGCTAAATATTGGCTGTAGGAAGTATACAAACATACCAAAGCACTTGTTTACATAAACAGTGTTATAACCCCAAATTCTATCCATGTCATTTGTGATAGTCGTATTGGCAGAAAAGCAGCCCAATGTTGGAACCCGGAGACTAGTTATGTGCAGTCAGTACACTCCGTCTACCCCACATTCACTCTACAGTTGGAACCACAAATATGGGACAGAGCCCTCTTGCTAGCTGCACACCGTCCCAAAACTGAACTGTTTTTTTTTTGCATAAACGACTAGCAGAAATGGCGTGGATTGGATATGATGTTAGAATGCTGTTTATTAAAAAAAGGTACTTTGAGATGTTCTAACTAATTTGTAATGCAGTTTGATTAAATTCAAATTGGTAAAAGTATTTCATTCATATAAAAGTGCTTGTCTTTTGAGAATTAAGGTATAAACAAACATATCNGGGAAACATGGTAGAAATTGTTGGCTGGGGGTACTCCCGTTTCCACTGCCCTTACATCTCATCGCTGCCGGATGTCCGCAGTGGTGAAGCGGCAAGACTGATCGCCCACCACCAATGCGAACCGGATTCGATTCCCAGCGTTACCACCCGGATTTTTGCATGCGTGAAACATGAGGAGCGTTGTCGTTGACCACCAGGTTTTCTCGGGTACTCCCATTTTCCCCACCCTGGCATTTTGCTGCTACCCCATCTTCACCTCGTTTCACCGTCGCTGGCACTCAAGACCTCTCTGTTAAGCATCTACCAAAACATTTCCACTCCATTCCTCTCCTCTCGTCCCATTTCTTCACTTCTCCTTCTCCATCTCACTTCACCTNTCTTCACTTCTCCTTCTCCATCTCACTTCACCTCAAAGAATTTTCATTTCAACTGTAGGCAAACTATGTGCGAATAGCTCAGAAGTAGACATGCTTCCCGAATAGATTGAGAACTGTATAGAATTTAAAAAATCTTGTTTAAATCTATTATTTCCTCCGAAACATAATATTACAAGAGGCGGTGTTATATTCATAGTAGTGTTTGGTGAGATGTATTTATGAAAACAAGTCACACTGATTTTTAGTTGCAGTGGCAAAACATTTATACAATAAGAGCCAGTAATTTATTTTTGGACATGACATGTGCTCTCTACTCCATATTCACTTAACGGCACATGCAAGTTTACATGAAGTAACTTCCAACTGCCAATAACCGACTGCATTACTGCTGGCTGATCATTCTGTATCCTAGACTGAACTCTGATTCTTATAGACTGAAGGTGATGTACACCGATACCGTATTCTGCGCATGTACCCAAAAATTTACCCCACATCAATACAACTGTCAAAGTCACAAGGTCAACAATGATCAACATGTTAGTTTTTACCTTATTTTTCAATACGTAGACAAATCCTTTTATATGTATAAACTACTTTTACCAATTTGAATTTAATCTATTTTGCGCTAAATATTGGCTGTAGGAAGTATACAAACATACCAAAGCACTTGTTTACATAAACAGTGTTATAACCCCAAATTCTATCCATGTCATTTGTGATAGTCGTATTGGCAGAAAAGCAGCCCAATGTTGGAACCCGGAGACTAGTTATGTGCAGTCAGTACACTCCGTCTACCCCACATTCACTCTAAAGTTGGAACCACAAATATGGGACAGAGCCCTCTTGCTAGCTGCACACCGTCCCAAAACTGAACTGTTTTTTTTTTTGCATAAACGTCTAGCAGAAATGGCGTTGATTGGATTTGAGGTTAGAACGCTGTTTATTAAAAAAAGGTACTTTGAGATGTTCTAACTAATTTTTAATGCAGTTTGATTTAATTCAAATTGGTAAAAGTATTTCATTCATATAAAAGTGCTTGTCTTTTGAGAATTAAGGTATAAACAAAGACATCNAATTCAAATTGGTAAAAGTATTTCATTCATATAAAAGTGCTTGTCTTTTGAGAATTAAGGTATAAACAAAGACATCCCTCACTGTTGACCATGTGACCTTGACAGTTGTGTTGGTTTATGGTGGTGTAGGTGGTATTCTCCATAAAATTATGGTACTCCAATAAAAATAGATCCACCTCCATCCTTATCGTAATTACGTTACAGTAATTCTAAGTCACAAATAAACTGAGCATAATTTTCAAACAACACTTAAACATTTTATTTGGGATTTTAGATTGCTACTGGTTAGATTTTATACCTATATGCTTTTTTTCAGGATGGTGTATGCAAATATAAAAAATTAAAATTTTAATTAAAATTAATCATACATAGTCAGTCCAAAAATACATAAAATTATTGCAAAAGTCTTTATGACAATACGTATAACCTGATTTAACACTACACGTGGTTACAAAATACAAGTAGACAGGGGCCACGGTGGCTGAGTGGTTAGACTACTCACCTTCCACCATGGCGAACAGGGTTCAAACTCCAGATTTTCGCAAGTGGGAATTGTGCTAAACGATGTCCCTGTTCGGCGAGTTTTCTTGGGGGTCTCCCGTTTCCCCCGACCTTATTTCCGGCGCTGCTCCATTCTCACCTCATTTCACCCTCATCAGCTCTCAAGACCTCGTTGCAAAGAGTCGCCCAAATCTATAAACTCAACTCTCTCAACTCATACAAGTATGTACAATATATAAACACAAAATACACTTAAAGCTGGTTCCACAATACAGTGATGTGTTGCGATGCGATAGACTGCAACGAGCTATACTTATGTTTCACAATTGAGCGGGGATCTGTTGGCGACAAACACCATCTGAGATGGTGCTGCTATCTATTTCAAGGGTGAACTTTGGGGTAGGTCAAAGTTGGGTACATGCGCAGAAGGCGAATAATCGATCTACCTCATCTTTAGTCTATGGTTTAATGGCAGAAATACCAGAATTCTGATATATCTGGCAACACCGGTTGAAACGTGCGTGTGGTAAATGCGCAGCTAGCATACACATTCTAGTTAATATTCTCACCGCGATGCGTAACCAATGATCAATCATAAAATCGTCAAAGCTTCTACTGTACCCCACTGTATTTGGTTCATACACTGTGATCTTCCGGCCACGAAAATTGGTCTACATTTGACTCAGGGTCTGACTTCAGTGTGTTCCCTTGCGTTTTAATATTTTGTTTCTTTAGCACATGGCTAATAGAAAATGAAGTGAAAATAAGTAAACTGCAACGGCTACAACACGTATATCGTCATTGGCTACAATCTTCAATACCCAATCCATCACATTCAATAAAATCTGCATGCATAAACGTAATAGATTTGGCAACTTATTATAAAAAAATTCAAAAATAACTATTTATAAAAGTAGGGTTGGACATTTTTAAAAAAGCTAATCGATTATTAAGAAATTGATTAGTTTCGGATTCAGCAATCGATGGATCGATTCTAAGCTGAATCGATTACTTAAATCGATTACTATTTACAGTATTATGCTTAGTATTACTTTATTATCGAATAAATGTATTTACTTCTGGAACTAAATAGAAGATTGTTAAGAGTCCGCTGTGCACTAACGGTAATGTGAAGGATTTTATAATTATATAGTTAACTAGCTGACCCGGCAAACGTTGTTTTGCCATAAAAAGTATTTCTAGTAGCGCTATAAAAAAAATAAGGGTTGGTGGTAGAAGGGTGAAAATTTAGGAGGGTATGTATTTTTTGATGCCACATCATAAAAAAATAAAAAATGAAAATTTTGTTCAAACAATTAAAAAAAATTGTTTTTAGAGGTGGCCACCCTTATTACTTAGGGGTGTAAAAAATAGATATAAATCTATTCTCAGACCTACCGAGTATACATAAAAAATTTCATAAAAATCGGTCCAGCCGTTTTGGAGGAGTTCAGTGACTAACACTGTGACGGGAGAATTTTATATATTAGATACATGTAATATTAATAGTTCTTGTCGACTGTGATATTAAATAAACATGAGGCTTACTTCGACACCAGGAACAATATTTCCTCAATTTCACCGCTCCATGAGTGTTACATTATCTAACAACCTTTAATTTTAAGATATTATAATATGCTTTGACACAATTTTCATTAAATAGTTTAGATTGGTTTTGGTTGGAAAACAGCGTTGGCTAAAACCTGCACATATTTAGAAAATATCAACCATTGTCTTTCGCACTTTTCTCCAACATTCTTGAATAATTGATATTGCTTCATATAGAGTATATATTTTTTAATTATTTAAAAAGTAACAAACTTTTTAATACCTGATTTGTTAGCATGCTTTTTTGGTGAGCTACATGTTCACCCTATAATTTATGAATGTGTATTTAGTCATAAAAATATATTGCATAAAAAATTATTTTATAATTTTTATTTACTTTTTAGGTAATACTTTTATTTTTTACCATTTTTTTGCACAAGTTAAAATATCTATAGACATTAAAAACATTTCCATGATAAAAATAACTACTTACTCATGTAGCTTATGCTTTATATGCTTCTCAGTCATTTATATCCATAATTACATGTCAAAGAGTCATGCATATCTAGTATATACTTTTCAAACAAAAAAACCAGCTTGAACTGACCTATCATTTGTAAACCTCCCTTGAATGTCAGTTGGGCTAATTTGATACGCAGAGTAATATAAATTGTAAATTAACAGCATAATGTAATAAATTAACTTAACATACTTTTTAAAATTACCAATCAATTAATATAACCATGGGAACGTTGGCACACATAGTACGAGTTAGACAAATAATGATTTTGACAGTCACAGTTGTAATATATACAGAATGTGTAACTCTAAAACAATATTGTATAATTGATGTAATTACAAATATTAGACTATGATTTTATGCATATGTCAGAAACGTACCATCGTTACTTTGTGCCAGTGTACCGTAATTTTGAATGTACTTTACTATGATAAAACACTGATGGTCCACATCTAATACTAGATTAAATTGAGATTTGATTATCGCGATTATAAATCGATTGTATGCATTAAAACCATCGATTAATCGAATTTGAATTCATGAATAGGCCATCCCTAAAAGGTTCGAATTGTCTGTAGTGAAATCGAATTGGGCGACGAACAAGTTCCGTATTTTTATTACGGCAGTGGNACGTATGCTTATTAAAATTTGTGATTCAATTGTAGTATAGTATTTGATTAAAACAATCTAAACAGTTTATGAAAAAATTATAATTTATGCTGATGTACCGTGCATAACGCGATTTTTGCATAATTGTCAATAATAGAATTTAGCCATTTGTGTATAGGATTTCTCAATATTATAACTTTTTATATATTTATGCTGTTCTTGGGAAAAGTTTTCAGAGTTCCGGAATTTTGGTGGGAAACATTTTACACCACTCTAAAGCAAAACATAAAAAACATTAAAAGAACAAATGTGTAAGCATGGTTATAACTGTTTTATCTAATTCGTAATACAAAGAGTTTCCACCTGAGGCCGTGTCCAAAATGACAAATTCGTTATTTTGTAATTTGTCATTTCCTAAGTTGCAATTCGGACGTTGTCGACTATCGCTTGATTAGCACTCGTGGCAATGTATTTTTACATTGACATTGAAATGTTTTCTATCTCAATTTAAGGCTTAAAGCGGACGTAGTATTTCTACAATCATGACCGGAATGTTGCGAATATGATAATAAATAAGAAAATAATAAATTATGCAATAATGACTTCTTTTTTTATACGAAGTACGTAATGCACAACACTTACTTGCTTTTGAAAACATAACTAGTGTATCGTTCGAATAGTTTTNCTTTTTTTATACGAAGTACGTAATGCACAACACTTACTTGCTTTTGAAAACATAACTAGTGTATCGTTCGAATAGTTATTTATTTTAAGAAAATGTTTTAATTACGCATTTGCGTATTTGTTTTTATCGTCAAAACCAACATGGCGCTAATTTTTCAATTTTGTAATTTTGTATTTTTGCTAACATCCGCTAGGTACAAAACACGAAATACCAAAATTACTATATACGTAATCATTTTTTAAATACAAAATCTGCCATTTCGGACACAGCCTGAATATGTTAGTTTTGAAGACTGCTGTAACGAATTGTTGGCTGTGTTAAGTGAAGTTACGAGAATAGGTTGTGTTTACACAGCCAAAAGAGGGCAGGTTTATCTCGAGTTCTTATTGGTCTGTAATTCCAAATCATTAGGTAACCGAATCAAATTTTCTCACAGGCTTAGTTGATTTGTTGACTAGGGGCTCACTGTTGCCAACATGGTGGTTTTCTCACTAAATGTAGAGGAAAATCCCTCAAGGGCAAAATTTTGGAGCATGAAAGTTGATGGGATTTTTTAGTATGAAATGAGTTTTTTAATTTAAAAAAATTGTATTAAATTTTAATTCAGTTACTATGCACATTGGTTTAAAAATATTATTGCTGAACATTGCATTTTCTTTGTTTTCTATCATAAAAACCAAACAGAGAAACAGATTATTGTTAAAACTTAACAGATATTTTGTTGGTAACTAGTTACAATTTAATAATGAAAGAAAATATCAGATGCATCAGTTTCAACACTCTTAGGAAATGAAAAAATATTATGTTTTTATATACAACCACACAGAATTAGAGCTCTGTGCTCTAGACAGATACCCTATTCTAAAGAAACTGTGTAATTAAAAAATATAAATTCTCGTTACACTCTGTTTAAATACAAGGGTAAATGTGATAAATAAGTAATTTCATTTCATTATCTGTATTTTAACTGTATATTATGTAAGTCACTGTACATTTAAATTCATTTGCAGTGTATTTTGGCAGATGTATTGAAATACAACTTAAAACTACATCTTGGAAAGTTGTGCTGTTTTTAATTTTGGGAGCTTTCAGTTAGGATGTTGGGGGATTCCTCGACACCTGGTTGGCAACACTACCAAGGCTCCACCAGCAGTGATGAGTGATGGTGTGCATGTGTGCAGAGCCTCCAGAGGCACCGGAAGACGTGGAGATCCTGGAAGTAGGCAGCCGTTNCAACGTGACGACGGGCGGGAGTGCACGCTCCGCCCGCCTGGCTGGCCTCCGCCCCTCCACGTCGTACGTGGTGCGCCTGCTGGCCGTCAACGAGGTGGGCACCAGCCCCACCAGCAAGGCTGTCGCCGCCACCACCCTGCAGGAAGGTCTGTCCTGCTCGTGCGTTCTGGTGCTACCCCCTTGTCCCCACACTACGGGGAGGCTAGAGTCGACTCGACCTTCTGTTTCTACGCTCACTTGACATGTGACTCAGTTTTTAAATTCTGATGTCTGCCATAGTCTCCACTAGTAAGGGTCAGCCCATGATGAAAAATATGTGCATTACAAACATGTATACATCAAAATGAAAGTACATATTCTTTATGATATTGCTCATGGTCATCTGGTACATCAGTGCTTTTTACATACATGATGACAGTGAACTGTACTTTCATTTTGATACGTGCACATTTTTTATGTACACATTTTTCATCACAAACGAAGCTTAACACCTGACCACCATCAGGGACGACCCTATATTTTTTTGCCTGTTATCATTGATTCACAAAGGACTGGTTGCCGATTGTACATTTGCAAGCTATGGTTATGAAATACCGTTAACTGTACGTGCAACTTCTCATTTATCTCTCTTGATCATGTTACCTCTTGCAATTACTCACTTTAATGACGTTTCCAAAAAAAAACTGTAAAAAACAGATTTCCAAATTAATGCAAACAGAGCAAGTGAAAGGCTTCTTTATATAAAGCTTTGCTCTGCTCATGCAATGAGAAGCAGAGAAGCGCAGATTTTCGCATTATCGGTTGTCTGGAACTGCATGTTAAATAAATGTACATAATATTTAATACAACAAAATTTTATGCTAGTGTATAAAAAATGGTACACATGCAAAACCCACCAACCACACTGTTAAAGCTTGTAAGCCTATATTGATTCACCTGACAATAAGTGAATTACTTCTGGTTCAATATAATAAATATACTTGCATATTTACACTACGCCTTTGATTGTGTACTATTTATTTCTGACACGTTTCCCAACAGGCTGGCAGTGAAAATATTCACTGTCCTCGGACATTTCAACAACCCTCATTCGCATTGAAGTTAATATGGAGCTCGTTGCGTTAACTTTATGTTGTTCCTATGTTAAGGTATAGATAGAGTGATGCAAAGGTAAATTTTCCAAGCAGGAAGTTGATGCAACTTCAACATGATGTAAATTTGGCCAATTCAAGGGATGATTCTTTTCTTTTGTTTTCTGTATTCATTTTCATTCCTACCAACTCCCGACTGGATTCTTTACTGTTTTAAATGCCACAGTTGCAACATTCATTGAAGTTAACAGTTTCATTTGTGTATACTATACCATTTAAATGATAGAGAAATTAATGATTTGAAAAAGTATGGAATTGAAGAAATTATTTGGGTGCAAATTGGCTTCAATTTATGTGAGAGGTGAGATTATTATTGTTATATAGAGGAAACGTTTGAAATATTATAACAATTGCTCGTGTGTCTTTCGCCTATCAGTTTTTACTCCTTTTTTTAAGAATGTTCAATTTTTAAAAAATAAACTTTTTTTCTTCACCCATGGATGCATGGGGTCAGGTGACTCTCTCATCAGTACGGTTGAATTATCATCTGAATTATTTACTTCAGTTCCATTCTAGGTGTTAGTTAATAAAAATGCAGCCATTTTTAATGCTGTTAATTATTCATGATGTGTTGTGACACAGCTCCCAGTGGACCACCAACTGACATTTCAGCGGAAGCCACAAGCTCACAAACAATCCGCATTCATTGGAAGGTAAACAAAAGTGATGTAAAACTCTCCACTATATGAGGCACAGAACTTCTTGGCCGCTGAGTATCAGCTTATCAACGAGCAATACCAAGCCCTGTTGCCACATTTATCAAGCGCCCATTACTCCATGAAACGGGTGTTGTGAAATCTCAGTTGTAGTAATGTAAATTACAATTCTATATGCAAAGAGGAACATTTGAATGCAGTAGAAACACAAATTGGTAAAGCACTACTCAATATATTTGGAAGTATGTGTGTGTGTGTGTGTGTGTCTATATATATATATATATATATAGGTGTGTGTGGGGATCTGCCTGCGCAGACAAAAGCTAAAGTATTCTGACACTTAAATTTACATATTATCAACGTATGTTAAATGTATATGTAATAAATTTTATTTACTATAGCACAGAAAAAGTTATTCATATTTTTGCTGTAGCTTGTAATGGTAGCACAAGCTCTTCTTCCTGTCCGCGCAGTTGTAACGTTGTTCCTTTCCATTATAAATTTCCGCCCGTCATTCAATTTCTTATAACAAAAACCGACGCTTTCAAAAATCTTGCTATGGAACTCGTTGAAACCATATAACCAATTTTCTCGTGCATTACTGGAGTATTTTTTGCAGAAATTTCCTCCCTTATTGTAAAATTCTAAAGCCAATCTCCAAAGACTGTCTTCATTGAAATCATCAAAATGTAACTCGTTTCCTGACAATCTTTTTCTAGGTGACACAAATAGTTCTGTTGGTGTAGAAGCAATGTTGCTCTCTCCTTTTTTTGCATATCCGTCGCACTACGTTCACCGACATCACACGCTCTTGCTGCCAAACTGTCAATGTATTTGAAATTTATACTTTCGAAAAATTATTTGTTTGACGATTTGGTAAAAACAGAATGCACGCTAAAGATCATAGATTGACCTTGCTCGTGAACAACTTCCCTTTTGTAGCTACGCAAGGTGGAGTGCGGACACATGCAAGAGCAGACACCAACACTCGATGTGGACCGTGAAGCAGCTATTGTGCTACGCATTATCTTGTGTCGACTAAGCACAAGTTAAGACTTCGCTGTCATCTGCTAATAGCTTGGTGGAAACATTAAGTATATCTACAAAATATAGTTTCCTCTCAGGAGAAGAACGAATAACATTCTCTCTTTCATGGAAAATAGACATGAGTTCATGCTAACTGTCATGCATAGTCCTCGATAACGTAATCGCAAACGGATAAAGGTACAGACTTGGGTCTCTTGCAAAAAGTGACTGAATTCTGATGAAATCTTTAACAATTTTATGAGCGCATCTGAGAAACATTTTGCTCGACTCGCTGTGGCCACTGTAGCACTTCAAACTAAGCAACAGCGCACAGCTGTGATAGGCTACTGACACCAGTTAGTGGGAGGAATGCCGCTGATCGACGGTCCTTGAGCGGCCAAAATGTTCTGTGCCTGGTATAGTTGACTGGTTTATTTTAACTTTTCTGTCAACTACAGATAAATTAATTTTTTAGTTTGTCTATTTTAAAGCCTATTGGCAACAAAAAATTTACATTTTATTTATATTGCAATCCCATTGCATTTAAAAATGTTATTCAATCACTTTATTAAGCACATCCAATAAAGCTTACTCATGTTATTACCATTACAGTTAACTCTCGATTCTAAAACCTCTCAAGGCTCCCAGAGAAAGGATTTTTATTTCAAAGGGTTGCTGTTCCAGGGGTCTTAGAAAAGAGACTTGACTGTAGTATTTTTACATAATTGACATAAAGTGTTTCTTCGGCAGATACAAAATTCCTTACTGCAAGTCTGACCAAAATGATTCCTTATTATTTGCTGCAAATTTGGTTTTGACACCTTTCATTTTCTTTTCTTCTTCCTCCTCTTTTCCACTCCCTGCAACTAGGTCATACACATATTTACAGTATATCCTATTCCCTTATTTATAACCTCGCTGCTGTAATACTGTTATCTTTTACTGTCATCAGCATGCCAGAGTAGTACTTGCTGATTTACGGTGTTCTTGCACAAAAAAAATCATCTAAAGTACTTCCCTTAATTTTAAGTGTATTTACAAGGATCATTTCATAAGTCATGGCAACCATTAAACCATTATAGCATTTACATGTGGCAGCATGTATAATGAAGTATATATGTTTGAGAACCTCCTACTAATTGTACTGAATGCTGTCGATAGATGGCGTATGCATACTTTGGAGATCTAGTAGCAACGTGCAAAAATGTCAGTGAGCTTCAGACCAGTAATGTTGAGCAATGTTTATATGTGAAAATTGCAGTTCTCCATGGCAGAAATGCACCTAAGTGTCATGCAGAGTTAAACTAATTTTTGGTTGATAAAGCTTTGTCAAATTGAACTCTTGCGTACTGGGTTGAGTGACTTATCAATCACACACTACTAATGGTCTTCAATGCCTTCCCCATCATTGGCAGAGGTGTGTGGAATACCTGGGGGAACATTTGGAAGGATGTTAGCTGTTTGTACATATTTCCCTGCACTTTTATTTTTGTAATAATAGAACCATGTTTTCCATTTATGTATTTTCGATTTCTCCCCCACCTCTTCACTTGTACTCCCAGCTCCATTTTCTTGGTAGCATTCGTAAGAGCATTTCACTTCTCTTCAAATACATATGTTTTACTTTTGCAGGACAGTGCCTTTGCAGCAGGTTATGACACTTGTACCATGATTTAGGAAAGAGCCTTGTAAATGTCTGTCCATTACCGTCGTTTCTGTAAAACTTTTAAGTTACTTTCCCTCGCATGTTGTTTAATCACCAGCTGCTGACATTATAATGTGTCGTCATCCCTTGGCTTTGACATGACTACCATTTAAATTTTTCTGATGTTAAGCATTTGCACCTGTGCTTCTGGCGACTACCACTGCTACTTTCTGTCAAATGTTAGTTCTTGTAGGGGTCTGCGAGTACTCGGATTTTCGAGTAGAGTTTCTGGCCAAGACTCAAAACCAAGTTCAATTTTTTTAGACTCAAAATATTTGAGATATTTTAGCTACAGATTTAATGTTTTATGTTTGTATTAACAATAAGATTAAATTTTTTTGTAAACAATGTAAATTTTAATTTAGTTCTTTCCTCACATTAATACGATTAAACAACAAAATGCTGCAACTTAACCTACCTTCTTTGTACTTTTATTGAGGTGACAATGTCGCAGGGCCAACCACAAACAAAGAATAGAATATTTTATTTGCTACTAATGAAATAGGTTATTGTATTAGCCTGCAGTTAAACAATTTATTGTGCTATCATTATTTTTTGTGAAAAAATGTTACGGTCAGAAAACGTAAAACAATGACTATCATGTATAAATGTACTACAAGTTGTAAGTAGTGCAACGTTAGTACAGCCTGTTATACATGCGTATTCATTTGGCATGTGAAACTAAACATACAAATGTATTTGTAATGTGTATCCAATATTCACGTAATTTTTCCAATAACTTTTTTACGTAAACACCTAATGTAAACAAACGTATAGGTATACTTAGAAAGGCAACTAAAAGTGTTCAGGCTCAGCCATTCTGAATTTAAAATTATGTTCATAAAGTGCATGATTTTGACAATAGCATAATTTTATGAGACACTCTGGGGTTGAAGGGCACCTTCATGTCCCATCTGTAAAGCTTATCACATAAATTGGTATTACTGTGCCTCTGTCATACAGTGCAACCCCACATGGCATTTTAGTTTTGCTAGCTTGCCGGTCGGGTGATACAAAGTGACTGAAGTCGCAGGGACTCTGCTGGTTGTCGTGGATTCAAACTACTTGATTCATATTTAGCATACACCCTGAAAAGTAGGAAGGTTAACACTTGTGTATTCAAAATCAACAAACATGCAGAGAACTACTAAATTATTGCAGAAAAAAAATTAACATTCTTGTATTCTTTTGTATACTTTATTGTTATTTGGCTTCTGACATATTCTGTAGTTCCTCACTTGTAGTGTAGTTACTATAGTCCTATTTGTTTTATTGATGGTGACCAGGCACTACTTCTCTGTCTGTGTGGTAGGTAGTAAAACTATGTTAATATTAAATAATGTTGACCTCCACAGCAGAAGTAGTTAAGGTTTTAACTTTGGATCATAAGGTTTTGGGTTTGAGTCCCAGGTAAGTGNGTACACATTTTTCATCACAAACGAAGCTTAACACCTGACCACCATCAGGGACGACCCTATATTTTTTTGCCTGTTTTCATTGATTCACAAAGGACTGGTTGCCGATTGTACATTTGCAAGCTATTGTTATGAAATACCGTTAACTGTACGTGCAACTTCTCATTTATCTCTCTTGATCATGTTACCTCTTGCAATTACTCACTTTAATGACGTTTCCAAAAAAAACTGTAAAAACAGATTTCCAAATTAATGCAAACAGAGCAAGTGAAAGGCTTCTTTATATAAAGCTTTGCTTTGCTCATGCAATGAGAAGCAGAGAAGCGCAGATTTTCACATTATCGGTTGTCTGGAACTGCATGTTAAATAAATGTACATAATATTTAATACAACTACATTTTATGCTAGTGTATAAAAAATGGTACACATGCAAAACCCACCAACCACACTGTTAAAGCTTGTAAGCCTATATTGATTCACCTGACAATAAGTGAATTACTTCTGGTTCAATAGAATAAATATACTTGCATATTTACACTACGCCTTTGATTGTGTACTATTTATTTCTGACACGTTTCCCAACAGGCTGGCATTGAAAATATTCACTGTCCTCTGACATTTCAACAACCCTCATTCGCATTGAAGTTAATATGGAGCTCGTTGCGTTAACTTTATGTTGTTCCTATGTTANGACATTTCAACAACCCTCATTCGCATTGAAGTTAATATGGAGCTCGTTGCGTTAACTTTATGTTGTTCCTATGTTAAGGTATAGATAGAGTGATGCAAAGGTAAATTTTCCAAGCAGGAAGTTGATGCAACTTCAACATGATGTAAATTTGGCCAATTCAAGGGATGATTCTTTTCTTTTGTTTTCTGTATTCATTTTCATTCCTACCAACTCCCGACTGGATTCTTTACTGTTTTAAATGCCACAGTTGCAACATTCATTGAAGTTAACAGTTTCATTTGTGTATACTATACCATTTAAATGATAGAGAAATTAATGATTTGAAAAAGTATGGAATTGAAGAAATTATTTGGGTGCAAATTGGCTTCAATTTATGTGAGAGGTGAGATTATTATTGTNGAAAAAGTATGGAATTGAAGAAATTATTTGGGTGCAAATTGGCTTCAATTTATGTGAGAGGTGAGATTATTATTGGCACATAGAGGAAACGTTTGAAATATTATAACAATTGCTCATGTGTCTTTCGCCTATCAGTTTTTACTCCTTCTTTTAAGAATGGTAAATTTTTAAAAAATAAACTTTTATTCTTCACCCATGGATGCATGGGGTCAGGTGACTCTCTCATCAGTACGGTTGAATTATCATCTGAAATATTTACTTCAGTTCCATTCTAGGAGTTAGTTAATAAAAATGCAGCCATTTTTAATGCTGTTAATTATTCCTGATGTGTTGTGACACAGCTCCCAGTGGACCACCAACTGACATTTCAGCGGAAGCCACAAGCTCANTTAATTATTCATGATGTGTTGTGACACAGCTCCCAGTGGACCACCAACTGACATTTCAGCGGAAGCCACAAGCTCGCAAACAATCCGCATTCATTGGAAGGTAAATAAAAGTGATGTAAAACTCTCCACTATATGAGGCACAGAACTTCTTGGCCGCTGAGTATCAGCCTCTCAACGAGCATTACCAAGCCCTGTTGCCACATTTATCAAGCGCCCATTACTCCATAAAACGGGTGTTGTGAAATCTCAGTTGTAGTAATGTAAATTACAATTCTATATGCAAAGAGGAACATTTGAATGCAGTAGAAACACAAATTGGTAAAGCACTACTCAATATATTTGGAAGTATGTGTGTGTGTGTGTGTGTGTCTATATATATATATATATATATAGGTGTGTGTGGGGATCTGCCTGCGCAGACAAAAGCTAAAGTATTCTGACACTTAAATTTACATATTATCAACGTATGTTAAATGTATATGTAATAAATTTTATTTACTATAGCACAGAAAAAGTTATTCATATTTTTGCTGTAGCTTGTTATGGTAGCACAAGCTCTTCTTCCTGTCCGCGCAGTTGTAACGTTGTTCCTTTCCATTATAAATTTCCGCCCGTCATTCAATTTCTTATAACAAAAACCGATGCTTTCAAAAATCTTGCTATGGAACTCGTTGAAACCATATAACCAATTTTCTCGTGCATTACTGGAGTATTTTTTGCAGAAATTTCCTCCCTTATTGTAAAATTCTAAAGCCAATCTCCAAAGACTGTCTTCATTGAAATCATCAAAATGTAACTCGTTTCCGGACAATCTTTTTCTAGGTTACACAAATAGTTCTGTTGGTGTAGAAGCAATGTTGCTCTCTCCTTTTTTGCATATCCGTCGCACTACGTTCACCGACATCACACGCTCTTGCTGCCAAACTGTCAATGTATTTGAAATTTATACTTTCGAAAAATTATTTGTTTGACGATTTGGTAAAAACAGAATGCACGCTAAAGATCATAGATTGACCTTGTTCGTGAACAACTTCCCTTTTGTAGCTACGCAAGGTGGAGTGCGGACACATGCAAGAGCAGACACCAACACTCGATGTGGACCGTGAAGCAGCTATTGTGCTACGCATTATCTTGTGTCGACTAAGCACAAGTTAAGACTTCGCTGTCATCTGCTAATAGCTTGGTGGAAACATTAAGTATATCTACAAAATATAGTTTCCTCTCAGGAGAAGAACGAATAACATTCTCTCTTTCATGGAAAATAGACATGAGTTCATGCTAACTGTCATGCATAGTCCTCGATAACGTAATCGCAAACGGATAAAGGTACAGACTTGGGATTTTTTTACCTACTTGTACAGCAAAACGAGTCTCTTGCAAAAAGTGACTGAATTCTGATGAAATCTTTAACAATTTTATGAGCGCATCTGAGAAACATTTTGCTCGACTCGCTGTGGCCACTGTAGCACTTCAAACTAAGCAACAGCGCACAGCTGTGATAGGCTACTGACACCAGTTAGTGGGAGGAATGCCGCTGATCGACGGTCCTTGAGCGGCCAAAATGTTCTGTGCCTGGTATAGTTGACTGGTTTATTTTAACTTTTCTGTCAACTACAGATAAATTAATTTTTTAGTTTGTCTATTTTAAAGCCTATTGGCAACAAAAAATTTACATTTTATTTATATTGCAATCCCATTGCATTTAAAAATGTTATTCAATCACTTTATTAAGCACATCCAATAAAGCTTACTCATGTTATTACCATTACAGTTAACTCTCGATTCTAAAACCTCTCAAGGCTCCCAGAGAAAGGATTTTTATTTCAAAGGGTTTGTTATAGGAAAAACATTTTCAGTTACATTTGTTTTATCGTTCCCTCAAAAAGGGTCTTTATTTCGACAGGGTTGCTATTCCAGGGGTCTTAGAAAAGAGACTTGACTGTAGTATTTTTACATAATTTACATAAAGTGTTTCTTCGGCAGATACAAAATTCCTTACTGCAAGTCTGACCAAAATGATTCCTTATTATTTGCTGCAAATTAGGTTTTGACACCTTTCATTTTCTTTTCTTCTTCCTCCTACTGCTTTCCAGTCCCTGCATCTAGGTCATACACATATTTACAGTATATCCTATTCCCTTATTTATAACCTCGCTGCTGTAATACTGTTATCTTTTACTGTCATCATCATGCCAGAGTAGTACTTGCTGTTTTACAGTCTTCTTGCACAAAAAAAAATAATCTAAAGTACTTCCCTTAATTTTAAGTGTATATACAAGGATCATTTCATAAGTCATGGCAAAAAATTAAACAATTATAGCATTTACATGTGGAAGCATGAAGTATATATGTTTGAGAACCTCCTACTAATTGTACTGAATGCCATCGATATATGGCATATGCATACTTTGGAGATCTAGTAGCAACGTGCAAAAATGTCAGTGAGCTTCAGATCAGTAATGTTGAGCAACGTTTATATGTGAAAATTGCAGTTCTCCATGGCAGAAATGCACCTAAGTGTCATGCAGAGCTAAACTAATTGTTGGTTGATAAAACTTTGCCAAATTGAACTCTTGCGTACTGGGTTGAGTGACTTATCAATCACACACTACTAATGGTCTTCAATGCCTTCCCCATCAGTGGCAGAGGTGTGTGGAATACCTGGGGGAACATTTGGAAGGATGTTAGCTGTTTGTACATATTTCCCTGCACTTTTATTTTTGTAATAATAGAACCATGTTTTCCATTTATGTATTTTAGATTTCTCCCCGCCTCTTCACTTGTACTCCCAGCTCCATTTTCTTGGTAGCATTCGTAAGAGCATTTCACTTCTCTTCAAATACATATGTTTTACTTTTGCAGGACAGTGCCTTTACAGCAGGCTATGACACTTGTACCATGATTTAGGAAAGAGCCTTGTAAATGTCTGTCCATTACCGTCGTTTCTGTAAAACTTTTAAGTTACTTTCCCTCGCATGTTGTTTAATCACCAGCTGCTGACATTATAATGTGTCGTCATCCCTTGGCTTTGACATGACTACCATTGAAATTTTTCTGATGTTAAGCATTTGCACCTGTGCTTCTGGCGACTACCACTGCTACTTTCGGTCAAATGTTAGTTTTTGTAGGGGTCTGC
Organism: Clitarchus hookeri; assembly: GCA_002778355.1. NCBI lineage: Eukaryota > Metazoa > Arthropoda > Insecta > Phasmatodea > Phasmatidae > Clitarchus > Clitarchus hookeri. Next base: position 108,771 of record NQII01005415.1, read on the forward strand.
GAGTACTCAGATTTTCGAGTAGAGTTTCTGGCCAAGACTCAAAACCAAGTTCAATTTTTTTTAGACTCAAAATATTTGAGATATTTTAGCTACAGATTTAATGTTTTATGTTTGTATTAACAATAAGATTAAATTTTTTTGTAAATAATGTAAATTTTAATTTAGTTCTTTCCTCACATTAATACGATTAAACAACAAAATGCTGCAAATTAACCTACCTTCTTTGTACTTCTATTGAGGTGACAATGTCGCAGGGCCAACCACAAACAAAGAATAGAATATTTTATTTGCCACTAAGGAAATAGGTTATTGTATTAGCCTGCAGTTATACGATTTATTGTGCTATCATAATTTTTTGTGAAAAAATGTTACGGTCAGAAAACGTAAAACAATGACTATCATGTATAAATGTACTACAAGTTGTAAGTAGTGCAACGTTAGTACAGCCTGTTATACATGCGTATTCATTTGGCATGTGAAACTAAACATACAAATGTATTTGTAATGTGTATCCAATATTCACGTAATTTTTCCAATAACTTTTTTACGTAAACACCTAATGTAAACAAACGTATACGTATACTTAGAAAGGCAACTAAAAGTGTTCAGGCTCAGCCATTCTGAATTTAAAATTATGTTCATAAAGTGCATGATTTTGACAATAGCATAATTTTATGAGACACTCTGGGGTTGAAGGGCACCTTCATGTCCCATCTGTAAAGCTTATCACATAAATTGGTATTACTGTGCCTCTGTCATACAGTGCAACCCCACATGGCATTTTAGTTTTGCTAGCTTGCCGGTCGGGTGATACAAAGTGACTGAAGTCGCAGGGACTCTGCTGGTTGTCGTGGATTCAAACTACTTGATTCATATTTAGCATAAACCCTGAAAAGTAGGAAGGTTAACACTTGTGTATTCAAAATCGACAAACATGCCGNAACAAACATGCAGAGAACTACTAAATTATTGCAGAAAAAAAATTAACATTCTTGTATTCTTTTGTATACTTTATTGTTATTTGGCTTCTGACATATTCTGTAGTTCCTCAGTTGTAGTGTAGTTACTATAGTCCTATTTGTTTTATTGATGGTGACTAGGCACTACTTCTCTGTCTGTGTGGTAGGTAGTAAAACTATGTTAATATTAAATAACGTTGACCTCCACAGCAGAAGTAGTTAAGGTTTTAACTTTGGATCATAAGGTTTTGGGTTTGAGTCCCAGGTAAGTGNGTTGACCTCCACAGCAGAAGTAGTTAAGGTTTTAACTTTGGATCATAAGGTTTTGGGTTTGAGTCCCAGGTAAGTGACACATGTATGTGCTATCATTGATTATTGTGTTCCTGTTATTTTATTAATTAGGTCACCTACTTATAAACATACTAGTGTATTGTGGGATGTTAATAAATGACCACTGAAATATTATGTATGCTGATGATGTCATGGTAATTAACTGCTAAATTTATATTTATTTTTAATGAAGTAGTTTGTTTTCCCTCTTATTTAGGCGCTGATGGTAACTGAGTCATGTGTTTCATGTCCCCAGCCACCACTGGCGAGCTACTCGCACGGGGACATCCTGGGTTACCAAGTGACGTATCGCGAGAAGTCCGGGGGTACCCAGCAGGTGCGGACGGTAAGGGGTCACAGCTGGCTGGAGGTAACCTTGTCCACCCTCCGCCAGTTCACTCCCTACGAGATCACCGTGTGTGCCTTTAACCTGGTGGGGTCGGGTCCGTCCTCCCCGCCTCTGCTCGTCACCACATTGGAGGGTGGTAGGTAAATATGGCGTGCAATCCTCATTATTGTCCTTGCGTTGTATAGAGAGGCACTTGGAAATATTTAATTGTACCATAGTTTCATCTTCTTTAAACTCTGGTATCAGTGTATAATTTGATGATGAGTTTCGTTGATTAATAATACACTAGTAATATCAATGAAAATCCACATGTGGTTCCCACCTGAGGCAGGTTTACCTATGGATGAGAAAAGGCTGCCCTACTTGAGGGCTTTGGGCTGTCACACCGGCCAGCCCAAAGAATGGATGGGGTGGGATGAGATGGGGGTGAAAATACAGCAGAATGAGAGGACAGGAGAGAAAACGAGAGAACCCTGATGAACCTCCGCATATGGCGTGTCCGCAACACTCCCCTCATGAAAACTCTTTGTCTGAAAATTCTTGTCCACTGGAATCAAACCAGCAACCTTTGGCTAACCAACTAAGCCACGGGTCCACTAGTAATATCAATAAAGGTGCATAGTAAAAAAAAGTATAATGTAAATCAACTTTTACACTTTTGAATAAAAAATATTTTACAAATGTTAACAAAACTTGGTTAACTCATTGGTTTAACAGCCCGTGAGATTCAGCAGCCCACATCTTCAAATTTGGTTGAACACTATTAAAAATTGATTTATGACTTTTTAAAATATGTATCGGCCACTGTGTAAATTAGGTAGGCATGCTCTTAAAAAGTGGATGAAGAGGTATCAAAACATTATATATGTTCGGACTGTAATGATTACTGTGTTTAATTGTGTGAATATAATCTCCGCTAAAGTGTTTCTGAGGTTTTCCACAATAGAATAAAATTTTTGAGTCATTCTGTATCCCAACCAGCATTTGAGAAAAATATTGTTTTACAAGGAATCTAAATCCTATTTGTATTTTTAAAGTTTAGGTTTGTTTGTACTTTGTTTATAAATTTGAAATTTGAGGAGGAAATCATTGCTGAATGAAAAATTCTCAAATTAAGTACTTCTTCGTGTTCAACTAACAAAAAGAAACGTACTTGCAGATATGAGATAATTTTCTTTGAAAAAGTAAAATGCAATAAGCTTTATAGTAAAGCAGGGGGAAACTTATTTTATTTGTTGAACATGAGGAAATTAATGCGTATTTTGGAGTTGTTGCTCTTGCCTAATGTTTGTACAATATGTTTTACTAAGTATATATCCACTTAATGTGGTACTTAAGATTCTGACAATACTCAGTGAAGAATTTTAATTCCGTCAAACTAGCTCTGTTTAAAGGCTAGAAATTTTGTATAGTGCATGGCAGAATGTGATCCTCTCTGAAAAATGTCTGTACATTTTTATTTGAAAGAGGTAACGAATGCAGGTAATTTTATCTTCAACGTAGCAAAATAGACACAAATAGTAGAAAGAATAATATCTTTGAAGTAAATGATATCCATGTTTGTGTGCGGTGGTCAGTTCCAGATATGGCCCCACAGGACCTGCGCTGCACTGCTCTGACATCGCAGAGCGTACGGGTGAGGTGGGAGCCCCCTGCGCCAGAGCACTGCAATGGCATCATCCAAGGTTACAAAGTCTTCTACAGGCATGCCAACCCAAAGAAAGGTAACTGCTTTTACTGCAACTCTAAATAAGTGAAGTTTGTTGATGGTACCTGGCAATCACAGTACTTTACTCAGCCTCCCGCATACAGTAGATCCACTTTTTTTTTTGCTTTTCCTGCATTTTACACTTATTTAGTTGGTCCCATTTAGTGCTTGTACACCATTTATTTTCCATCTTGCACTTTACACTAGTGATGGCCCGATACTGAAAAAACCCGATACCGATGAAGGTTCCGATATTTAGGATTTTACCGATCCGATACCTGTGAACCGATATTTTCATTTATCATACTGTAAGCATGCATTTGTCACTAAAGTGTTTGAGAGAAAACTGCTGCCTGGAAAAGTTTTGTTTTTGCAATAAGCTAAATAGACTTGCTGTTAAGTGAGATTTACTTTATGCCTGGTACATCAAAGCAGCAAAAAAAATAGTTTGACAATATACAAAATTATAGCTCACTACAACATATTACAAAACTAAGTTAAGGTTGCAAGTAGGTTGCTAGTCTACAAAAAATATGTAAAAGGACAAGAATGAAAACTAAGCTAACAAGCCACGATCATTTCGTTTACTTTGAGAAACGTACGTCAAACATAAGACTGCTTTACCAAAAATAAAAATGTAATCCGTGAAGTGGAAAATAATGATGGGCATGTACATTCTAATTTGTTTTTATGGTAAAGAATTTTTTTTAATTTTTTTTTTTTAATTATTGCATATTGACATTTTAAATTAATTATGTTCTTTTTAGTCGTATTGCTGCAGACTGATGTTAAGAGTTGAGAAAATCAAGCGTGCAGCAGAGGAGATAAAATACTTGAGGTTAGAATGGCCATTACCGATGTGCCGATATTTTAGTGCCAATCTCCGATAATGGTAAATGTACCGATAATACCGATATCCGATACCGGATATCGGCTATCGGGCCATCACTACTTTACACCTACTTTGTTTGGTCCCATTTAATGTTTTTACAGCATTCATTTCTTAATTTTTATGATTTCTTGCATTTTCCAACAGTTATTAGCAGTCCCTTGAAAAGTGTAAGGAAAAAGGATTTTTGGTGTATCTATTTAAGGATTTAGGTACCATAGTTATTTGTATGTCTAGTTTTAAGTGCAATCATTTTTAGTGAGCTCATTTTGGATTACAAATTCCCATGTCCGTTAACATTATTTTCAGAAGACTCGCTCATCTAAATCACAAAACTTTTAATGTCCAGGACACTTTACATTTAAAAAATGATGTATTGCATGTTTCATAAATTGTACTGTTACTGTTATATTTTAAAAATTTTGTCTGCAGCATTAAAAATACATGTGTAAAGAATTTTGGCGAACTTGTATATTTCATATTGCATTATGTCATTCACTCTCTTGGAATAATGACTTAACTGTTTTACAACCAAACTAATTCCTTCAGTTTGATACCTTACTTTTAGAACATTTCCATTAAATTACTAAACATGCCCTTATATCTGTAAAAACCGCAGTTTGGTTCGCCTAACACTAATTAGTATTTAATGATTCGTCACCAGCTGGGTGTGGACCTCAAAGCCCTTCTCCCACTTAGGGCTGTAAGCTGGTACGTTATTAACGGTATTTACTGATTGCTTGGATGTGGTTGATGCAACAGGTGTAGCCAGAACAGAGACGATTTGTCTTTGTGGCTTAGGTGGGGAGAGTTTGCCAACTGGTTTTGTGTTCAAGTGAGCTGGGGCGAAAATGACAGGAGCAGGCGTGGCTGTTCGAATCTGCAGCTTACCCACAGTAGTACCAGGAAAAGAGGAGAGGTGCTAATGTGAAAGGGGTATGCCTGGACAGGCATAGAGCCGACCTCTCTCCAGAACAGGTGCTCTTCCAGACTCGCAGCCAATTCTTGGGTATTCTAGAAGGGCAGGATCTAGCTCGACCCTATAGCCCTTAAGAAGGTTCATGAGCTTTGTCCCTGTTAGTTCCTCCCCAATCTCCTGACCGTTGTTCACCCTCAAAAAATGGAGGGATGCTCGGTCTGGTGAATCCCTGGCAGTAGAGAGTGGGACCCAAGACACTCTTGCGTAGGTGGCGACTGACAAGGCGGAGCAGATGTATACGTCGTCACCACCTTGGTCACAATGCAGGACTAACCTTGAGTCTGAAGGGTGTAGGGGAGGGTGTAGCACACCCATGCCCTTTCTCGAAATAGAGTTGAGGTTATATGATGAAATCAGGTCAGTGGGATAAAAGGTTTTGAAACATAGAACGCTGAGAATAATAAGAGCGAATCCCAGGTTAGGGTAGCCTTGTTTATCGTAACCGATATACAGTTCACATTCCAGCCTGTAGCTGATTGAATGGCCTGAAGGGCAGTACCTAAGGAATCCAAGAATATAGTAAGTATATGCGGTGCACGTACAACTGGAGTGAGGATAACCCGTAGGCTTGGTAAAGCCGGCAAGGATGCTACCAATGCAGGGCAGACTGTGATAACTGGTGAGACTGACTATGACATTACAGCATGGCTGTAATACCAGCCTGTGACTGACTGTCTGGAACATGCGGCGAACTGATGAAGCGCGGACTGTTTAGTAATGCGGTGGTGTGGCCAGAACATCAGTAGATGACAGACAAAGCTTGCGCCGGAGCTTAAATCCACTTGTATATTGTCCAACCAGTGACGAGCAAGGGGGTAAGTTGCTAGGGTGAGTGAGAGCGTCCGTGATCAGGAGAGACTGTGGTGTGAGGGGAAGGCAGCCGGCTCCTATAGAATGTGCATCTTTACTGTGCAGGCACATGTGGGTTGCAGCGATGGACACCTCTCCAATCGAACCCAGTGACATGTAACAGCTTGTGATTATCCCTTAGATGGTGGGGGGGGGGAAGAGCACAGCTGTGGCGAAGGCTCTACGGGAAAAACAACGTCGCCCATGGTGCATCAATAATATTAATGGATTTTCATTCCTTAATGATTTTACGTGTTTGAATTCTTAAGTCATGATCTGAAGAAGATGCTGATCAGTTCTAGCACTAACATCATAGTCAACTTTCAGACAATACGAGGTGCTAGAGTAATACATATTTTTAAATAGTCGTAATGGCCTGACATGATAAACATTTGGTCTCAACATTTTTCAAATATAATATTTGAATGTGTTGTATTTTCAAATTTTTGTAAGCCTTTTAGTACATGATTTAGAATGTTCAGTTTTTAGGATGCTTTTATACATAATTTGCATTGCCTTTACAAGGTAACTTTCAATACTGTGTTCTCTCAAAATATTTTTAACTTGTGTCATTGAAAGTCTTGACATAAATATGTGTTACATTCATGTATAACTTCATGAACAAACATNATATTTTTAACTTGTGTCATTGAAAGTCTTGACATAAATATGTGTTACATTCATGTATAACTTCATGAACAAACATACAATTCACATGAAGAGAGAGAAAGAAAGAGAGTGATAAAATAAAAATAAATATGGCTACTGCCACAGAGAGTTTGATACTTTGTCCCCTATGGAAACAAGGAGTCGGCATTTATGTTTGGAATATGTGCTGCCAGAGTAGTGGCAGTTGCATTGCCTACAGAAATATAGGGTAGAGACTTGTGTGCATTGTCCACCTGTCATTGTAAATTAATACTGATGCTTGTTGCTTTACCATTGCTGCAGGAGTGCAAGCCAGCGTGGAAGTGAAGAAAACGACAAATCTGGAAACGAACCTGCATGGACTGTCAAAGTACACCAACTACAGCTTGCGTGTGCTCGCCTTCACTTCTGCGGGTGAAGGCATCAGGTCTGCTCCCATCCACTGCATGACTGAGGAGGATGGTAACTCAAATTAAGTGTTGTTATAACGAGCGAAAAGATGAGAGCTTGTACCATATTGCGGGAAAACACCAATTAATTGGAATAGAAGCTTCACCAAAATTCTATCCTCCTAATTAGACATTAATTTGAAGAATGTGTGTGTCATTGGATGAATATCATCTAGCCAACTAACTGATAGTGGAAACCATTCAAGTACCTATCCCTTGTCACAGTTTCTCATNAGTGGAAACCATTCAAGTACCTATCCCTTGTCACAGTTTCTCATTCATTATCTTATACTTTCTTGCCTTGGTAGTGAAGCACTAAACTGAAACATATGAAAATATGTTTGATTTATTTTTGTTACTATTATTCGTGCATTAGATTTCCTCATTCCTTCACCTAAAATTTAGTAACTGTCTTTTATATTTACTGTTAATTCTCAAGAAAAGATTTAGGTTATATATACACAGAAAGACTGAGAATTACAGAAATGTCTGACTGTTTCAGAACCACATTTGCAACAGACTTTGTNGTTATATATACACAGAAAGACTGAGAATTACAGAAATGTCTGACTGTTTCAGAACCACATTTGCAACAGACTTTGTGCTCAATCTCATATAGTATGTAATTCTGGATACTGGATAAGAACCATTACACATCCACCATCCTTGCCAAATGAGCATGATACTACAGCATGCACAAACAATGAAGATATTTTCAGCTACATTAACTGAGTATTTAAACATGGGGCTGCAGTGTTGTAGTGGTTAGACTACTCGCCTCCCACATAGACGAACCAGGTTCGATTCTTGGCGGGGTTGCTCCACAATTTTCGCTTGTGGGAATCGAGCCGGGCGATGCCGCTAATCGGCTGGTTTTCTCGGGGATTTCCTGTTTCCCCCACCTCTTCATTTCAGCCCTGCTCCATACTCACCTCACTTCACCTTCACCGGCTCTCAAGACGTTGATGTTAAGAGCAGCCCAAATCTCTTCACTTACTCACTCACTATTAAAACATTTGAATCAAGTGTATTATTCTTGCAGTCGGTCTTTGATTCGTTCCCAATTCCTCAGTAAAAACTGTTTCCCCGCACATCTATAAAATATCTCAAAAAGATCTTACTGAACTTTTCATCCATAATCCAGCATACACTTTTAATTTCCTTTGCTGTTTACTCTAGTACCTTAACCATTTCCTCGCAATACCAAGGTTCATCAGAAAAAAAATGTTATTTAAGAATGTTCTCGCACACGCATGTTTTAATTCATGGCTTGTGTTAGTACATTTGCACATCCCACCCAGCCTTTCAGAAATGCTTTAAATGATGAACCAGTTGAAAATTGCTTTGCTTTATCCCGTGACCTGCTGGATGCATACCCATGTATTTCTTTCAGTTTGCAGAATACCTTTCATTTTGTTTATTAAATTTTCTGTAACTACGTTTCTTAAAATCTCTTAAATATTTTTAAAATATGTTAAGGCCACTTTTTGTAATGCAAACAACTTTATAACATTAAATTTTCCTAGAAGAGCACCAGATGGCGAGTCAGTACTTCCATGATGCATGTTACATAAACCAAGAGTAATGTCACATGTTAACCCAAAAAAATCAGAACTTTGGTAATTCAAAAAAGTGCTTAAAACAGCTCAAAAGGCATCAATTCTATGTTAAATGATTCTGCAATAGTGTTTTGATCTTCTGAGATCAAGTACTGACACGGAAATTTATTTGTGCATTAAAAGTACTGTTCATACAGTATTGCTTGTCCATCAAATTGCTAGCCTTAGATCAAAACTCAATTGAATTAAACATACTCGAAAAATTGAACAAATTATATTATTTTACTTTAAGACTTAGTTTTCTCTGTACCTCTTTATTTTACTCTAAAATAATTTTTGTTTTAAAATTTGAGAAATTATATATTACGTACAGAACAAAAAGGGTGAAACAATTCATATTTCAATAAACGAGACTAGCTATTGTTTCATGTACAAGTGGCTGTGCTTTTTTTTTACTATAAATGGGACAATCGATTCTTTGGTTCTTCAGTTCTCTCATTTCTTAAAGGAACAGATGGAGCTGATACTGGCAGTTTGTATAAGTTTGGCTCTGCAGGATAAATAAGTAACCTACTCACTACCTACTGGATAAAGATGAAGTAAACAAATATCATAGTATAATTTTCCACCAATTATTTTGCAATATATTAACATCTTTACTTGCATAATTCCTGTACTTATGTCACCAAATGTTACTGTTTGCCACATAAATGGGGTCCTGCAGTTAAGTGTGAAAAAATCAAAATGAGGTTATTACTTCAGAAGCACTGAAGTTATGAAGTCAAGAAGGCAATAAACGACTGGGCACTTTTCAGTAGAAACTTTTGCATTATCAAGAAAAACAATTTTTTTTTAATGAGATTTTTGCTATACGCAGCTGCAATTTCATCTCCCTATTACTTGATCAAAGTTGCATATTTACATTTATAACATGTAAGGTGTATGCAATGACATTACTCAGCAGACCACAAGCAATAGGCATTTCTTTGTTTTAATTATCCGCTTTGAACTACCAGCTGCAATAAAATAAGACGTGAAAGACAAATTCACGATAGAGTGGCTTGATATACAGTATTTTCTACCAAAAAATGAATTGTAATCACTAAACATCATACATAATGAGCAGCTGACAGTGCATTATGCAGCACCAATGATGCCATCTCTAGCCATTTGACTGAATCTACTTGAAATTGATTATTAAAAAAAAAAATTAATGCTTAGCGAGAACTGGGTAATGTAATCAACTACACACATCTGGGACCATTTCAAAAATATTTGCAATGACAAATATGCACTTTGTAATTATTGTGGAATACGAAATGCCCAAGGTGTATCCAGTAGCACTTAAAAAAAAAAAAAAAACATGAGTACACGACATAAACATGTCACACTCACACATAAAAAAAACATGTTCCTCTCCAGGAATTTCTGAATTCTTCACGGCAAAACTGTTAACTGGAACTGAAAACTGAGAATCAAGAACTGGAATTCAGGAACCAGAACAGAACCGGAACTGGTGAAAAAAAGAACTGTCCCACGACTTTTTTGACAATAAGATATGGCAGGAATAGGCTGCTACGCTACTGATTACATTGCAACAAGTAGACAGAATGCACATGCACTCACAGGGTGGTACTCGTGGATAGACACACGTACACACAAATGTCGGACGAACACATTTTGCTAGTAGACGCGCGGTCACACAATGTTTCACTGGTTGGGGCAGCTTCATCAAGCAGCGAGTGGTTGCACACTGTTGTCTGGTGAGTGGTGGTTGGCGAACAGTGAACCCAGTGGCCAGGAGCCGGACTAGGGTGTGGCGGAGGCCACATTTCAAATTCTCCGCCTTACGCTAGTTCACCTCCTTGCCACTAGGTTCACTGTTCGCCAACCACCACTTGCCACTTGCCGTTGGATGAAGCTGGCCTAACTAGCGAAACGTCGCACATCGGCATGGAAAATTTGTTTGTCCGATTTTTGTGTATACATCTATCCACAAGTACCACCATGCAAGTACTTGTGCATTCTTTTTTTTTACACTACTCAAATTATACATGATGAAATCACAAAACTACACAGCAGAAGGCAACATCTTACTGACTTCAGTTATTGGAGGTTCTTATTGAATTATGTTAATTAAATTTCCTAATGTTGCTTACAGTTTAAAAAATGCATACCGGTACATTAGTGTTGATTAGTGTTGTCTGTTTTCCAGTTACAGGCTCTCACCTTGCATGGCTTGTATTAAATATTAATTATGTATTGTTTGTATTTTTAAGCCAGAGTATGATAAAAAATACTTTTAGTACATTAAATATTATTTCTGTTGTTGGGTATAAGTTTACGAAAGGAATTCAGTTAACTTTTAACATAAAAGTGTAATTCGAGGCAGGTTTGTAATCCATGCATTAGAGACTGTATTTGATTAGTTCCAGGACCGCCAGAAATGGTCAAGGCACTGGCGATGACTTCGGACAGTATACTTGTGGCGTGGACCAGGCCTGTAGAACCTAATGGAAACATCATCAAATATTATATTTATATTCGCTCCATGGCAAATGGCAACCAGGTAAAATACAAAACTTTGTTGCTTTAGTAAAGTGTAGCTGTAAAAATACAAATGGGCAGTAATATTTCTGTCACATTTATAACATTTTTCACTTTACCTAGGTGTGACTAGAAATAAATAACCAAGTGATCTATAACGCTATTTGACAATTGCCCGAACATTAAACAATATAAACCCAACTTTTTGTCGTATAAATTTTTTTTTTGTTTAAAATGGTTTAATTTGATTAACTGAACAAAATAGGAAATACGGTAGCCACACAGGAAACTTTACGGGATAATAAACTCCTGGAAAAATGTAAAAATTTTCGTAGCAGATGCAGTTCATGTAAGAAGATAAACAATCACATGATAATAAATAAGTCATTTATAGTACCATTTATTACAGGAAATTGTCTCAATATTATAAAAAAAAAAAACTTCTCTATGAACATTTTAGTGTAATAGGTGTAGCTCAGGTGTTGTGTGGGCAACTCTTCCTGTAGCGGCACGCTTGTAGATACCTGCCAGGTGTGCTTCATGGCAGGACCCACCCAGCTCTGGCATCAGTGTGTGAGAACAGGACACATTTCTTGCTCATGAGAGAGGCAGTGACATGAGTGTGAAGTAGTTGTACGCTATGTTTTATTCTACTGGCTTGGACCCGAAGTTGCCACTTTTTTGAGAGAAAGTCTCTAAATTGACATGCAAAAGTCACTATATTGTAATCTTAGTCGATTTCAAATTAAATTAGGAAGAAATATAGGCTTGGGTCTATAAAATATTTTGGGTAGTTATCGAGAATAGGGGCTTTTCCGAAAAATGGGAAAATAATACCTGTAAATGGTATATATGGTTATTACTATTCATACTTAATAGGAATTTTATTGGGGTTTTACGTGATTTGCAGTATATACCGGAAATACGATGGTGAGGACGGCTATGAAGATTGGGGTGTTTATGCAGTAAAACATGTGAAATTTATGTCAAATATATTTCTTTCTGGTCACGGAATCATGTTTAATGCGAGAACGCCTCTGGAAACAAAACCGTATTTTACAAAACATTAGTAACTGTATGTTTTTGCCGACCCACTAAGGTTNCGCCATCCCCCCATCACGTCCGCAAAACCCTTAATCCTTATTGCGGTCGCCCGCCTGTGAGCTTCGCCAGAGCGTGTGTTCTGACGAACAAAATATAGGGACGCAGAATGCGTCACAGCTATAAACCACAGTAATCAAGCAGTCTGAATATAATTTACATAATTCTGATGAATTTTTCAAGGCTTTTGCCTTCTTGATATTGAACAGATGATTGTAATACGTAAAACAGTATACAAGTAGTATAAAACATATATATATGTATGATATACTGTGTGTGTGTGTGTATATATATATGTATATATATATATATATATATATATATACACACACACACACACACAGTATATCATACACAAAACATTCCCCAGTGTTGTTTACTTGTAGTTGATGTGTATCACCATGATACATTTGTTCAACAACAATGCACAGACACAGGAAACAAATGCGCAACTATTTTGGTCTTCCGGTTCAATTTTACATATTTCATGTCACAGTTGTATGCTGGTAGCGTCAAGATTCTGGAAGTACAGAGCAAGTAAAGTAAAAGACACTGCAACTCGTCCTACAACCCGCCGCCTGTGAAGCTGACCTAGCCAGCGAAACGTAGTGAAAAATGTGTTCTTCTTTTTGTGTATTTGCCTGTCAACAAGACTGTGAATACGTGAATTCCTGCCCTTTTAAATATTGTTTGAATATTGGATATGTTATTCAGTGTGTTGNCAACAAGACTGTGAATACGTGAATTCCTGCCCTTTTAAATATTGTTTGAATATTGGATATGTTATTCAGTGTGTTATTAGGCATTAGAGTAGAGCAAAAAATTTCTGTTAACCCTTTTAAGCCCAGTTTTTTGTGTGTGTTTTTCAGAATTATATTTATAACATGCTTCACTTTAAATTTTTTTGGACATCATCTCGGTATTTAAATTCCTAGATATGTTATGTGACAAAAAAAAGCCATTGTTCTGTGTTACACACAAATGTTTTAATACTTGAGAAATAACTGATTTAAGTGACAATTTTAGAATCCAGATGGAAAATTTTGGTTTGCAGACATCAGTCTACCTTATATCCTAAGCTTAAGAATAAGCAATTTTATGGTCGCATCAGTTCGGTGTAATAGAATGAGCACTTGTTTTCAGGACCTGCAGAAAGACATAGTTTTTGGAGACAGAGATCTGATGTTCGAGGCGCGCCAGCTGAAGGAGTTTCAACGATATGAGTTCTGGGTGACAGCAGCCACAAACATTGGTGAAGGGCCAAGCAGCCCCAGAGTTTCACAATCACCAATATCCAGAGGTAGTAATGGAATGCTGGTTCACTATGAATTAACACTTTTGCAATCCCTGCTTTATTTCCTCTATCAACTCCAAGTACATTAATTTACCCCGTAAAAATTAATACTCCTGTAGACCTAGGGACTAGCTTATAACTGTGTAATTTCGTACTCTAATGTGTATAAAACTAAAAACTACCTACTTATATGGCTGGATGTAACACTTTGAATTCAACAGTTAGATCAATTTTATAATTTTCTGCCCACTTAATTACAGACACTCGTATGCCGGTTAGAATTTTTGTTATAATATATGCAGTTACAGGAAGTCTTGTTTTAATATTGGACATGTTCATTCAACTATAGACCAACTATTATAAATTACAAAATAGCTTTAAATCCCCAGCAAAAGAAATGTAAATCATGTTTTAAAGTATAGTCAGGTGCAGCTTAAAAGTCAGGCNCAACAAGACTGTGAATACGTGAATTCCTGCCCTTTTAAATATTGTTTGAATATTGGATATGTTATTCAGTGTGTTGTTAGGCATTAGAGTAGAGCAAAAAAATTCTGTTAACCCTTTTAAGCCCAGTTTTTTGTGTGTGTTTTTCAGAATTATATTTATAACATGCTTCACTTTAAATTTTTTTGGACATCATCTCGGTATTTAAATTCCTAGATATGTTATGTGACAAAAAAAAGCCATTGTTCTGTGTTACACAGAAATGTTTTAATACTTGAGAAATAACTGATTTAAGTGACAATTTTAGACTCCAGATGGAAAATTTTGGTTTGCAGACATCAGTCTACCTTATATCCTAAGCTAAAGAATAAGCAATTTTATGGTCGCATCAGTTCGGTGTAATAGAATGAGCACTTATTTTCAGGACCTGCAGAAAGACATAGTTTTTGGAGACAGAGATCTGATGTTCGAGGCTCGCCAGCTAAAGGAGTTTCAACGATATGAGTTCTGGGTGACAGCAGCCACAAACATTGGTGAAGGGCCAAGCAGCCCCAGAGTTTCACAATCACCAATATCCAGAGGTAGTAATGGAATGCTGGTTCACTATGAATTAACACTTTTGCAATCCCTGCTTTATTTCCTCTTTCAACTCCAAGTACATTAATTTACCACGTAAAAATTAATACTCCTGTGGACCTAGGGACTAGCTTATAACTGTGTAATTTCGTACTCTAATATGTATAAAACTAAAAACTACCTACTTTTATGGCTGGATGTAACACTTTGAATTCAACAGTTAGATCAATTTTATAATTTTCTGCCCACTTAATTATAGACACTCGTATGCCGGTTAGAATTTTTGTTATAATATATGCAGTTACAGGAAGTCTTGTTTTAATATTGGGCATGTTCATTCAACTATAGACCAACTATTACAAATTACAATAGCTTTAAATCCCCAGCAAAAGAAATGTAAATCATGTTTTAAAGTATAGTCAGGTGCAGCTTAAAAGTCAGGCACCCAGTTGGCCACGTGCTGTGCTAGCTCAAGGATGGTGCCAAGTTGAGGAACTTATGTAAAAAAAAATGGTTAAAATTGTTTTAAGTATGTAATTTTTAATTTGAGAATAGTGAGTGTTTGTTAGAAAATGTCAGTTTCATGGAGTAAGCTATTGAATAAAATAACAAGAGCATAATTTCAATAATTTTTAAGGGAAAGAGAATGGAGGAGGGCACAAGAAAGCAAATATATCAGCCAGCTCATAAACAAAATGTATCTTGAGCCTCTTCCAAGTACATTGGTGTAATTACATTTAAGTATGACTGCTGAATCTCATATTTTTTTTATGGAGAGTTTTAAAAATTAGCAAAGTTAGATAAAATTTTTAAACTGTAATTATTTCACAAGCGATTCAGATGTGCATATGCTTCGTGGATGCTGCGACTCCATACAGGACTTGCACAAAAATATGAATGTACATTCAAATTTCCATGTTAATTTCATGCCTCTGTTTCGCCACCACTAGAGTGTTGAAGGTCCAACTGGGTCATGTAATTTAGGTGAAATTTGAATTGAGTGAAAATCTTGATGCTGACTGACTCTGGGTAATAGACAAATTTAGATGGACAAGTTCTCTGGGTGCATGTTGCAGTGTGACTGGTGAACACTAACGTTCATGGCTTGAGCCATACGTGAAGAAGAAATTTTACATATTTTTCACTGCTGCACTGCTGCAGGGGTTGCCCTGCATGCCTGTAACAGAGAGTAAGACATGGCACAGACCTAAAGAATGTCCACAAGATGTAATACAAAATTTTACTATGCAGAAATACCAGATAGTATGTTCGCTAGAAATTTGGATAGTTGTGTCTTGCCCAAAACACCGGTGACTGGATGATATTGGATTCATGGCCGGAGTCAGCCAGGTACATAAGTCTATGCTGCTACACTGCCCATGAGAACAATGGAATAGAGAGTAAAAAACTTATTAAATATGTCTGCTGTGTGATGGGCACTTGTTGAGGTAAAAAAATGGAAGGTTTTGGTAAAGATCTACATAAACAGACAACTACCTGGTTGGTTACTCACAAAAACATTTAAAAAACCATTACTTTATATGTACTTCAACATAAAGTCTGAAAAATTAAACTAGCATTTATTATTGTGTTCAGATTCTCAAGTAATTTTCGTGATGTAAGAAATTTCAATAAAGACATAGTAAATACTGTGGGAGGTTTACGAGTATGTTCTCTGTGATGTCACACGTGCCTACATGCTTGCCTTAACGGTTTACCCACGTTATGTCTGTTCTGCTATTCTGATGATGACTTATTATCAATTCCAGTGAGGCTGGGGTGGTGTAGTGGTCAGACTGTTCGCCTCCCACCAAGGTGAACCGGGTTCATTTCCCTGCAGGGTCNACGTTATGTCTGTTCTGCCATTCTGATTATGACTGATTACCAATTCCAGTGAGGCTGGGGTGGTGTAGTGGTCAGACTGTTCGCCTCCCACCAAGGTGAACCGGGTTCATTTTCCTGCAGGGTCACTCCCAGATTTTCACATGTGGAAATTGTGCCGGATAATGCCACTGGTATGCGGCTTTTTTCAGAGATCTTCCGTTTCCCCTGCCCTTATTGCTCCATACTCACCTCACTTCACCCTCATCGGCTCCCAAGACCTCGATGTTAAGAGCCGCCCAAATCTCTTCACCTCACCCATGGGATCCATGGATGTTCTTAGGGTGTTGCTCAAGTCAAGGTTAGGACTGAGCTATTAGGGGAGTAGGTACAATAACAGTTTGGTTCAGTGTAGTCAGTTCTTCATATCAAAGTCAAGTTGAAATAACCTGTCAATATGTCTAATCCCAAAGTATTTTTTATAGTCCATTAACGGTTACTTCCAACTTTTCTGAAGCCCTGCTAAAGTTCTACTTTTAGGATGTTACTCCACCTCGTGCAAGCAAAGCTTAGAAAATTACATCAGATGGCCATTGCACCGCTTTTGTGCGCATTTAGTTTAATAATATTTTGCATAAGAACTATTTCTTAGTAAGCATTAGCAACATACCTATTTATTCCCTGTTTTTATTCTCATTATTTATAAGTAAAAAGTAATTTACAGATAAAATATAAGTAAAAGTTTAATTTAACCAAACAATAAGGTGCTTTAATCTTAACACAACTATAAAACGGTTGTGAAACATGGCATGTCTAGGAAACAACCAAGATAGTCGTGGGGTGATTTTTCAAAGGTTTGATTCAAAAAGTGTGAAGAAACCGCGAACAGATTGTACAGTGGATTCTCTCTATCCATCGTTTCTCAGGGGGCATGACGAAAAATTTCAATTTATCTGGACTTCAATGAATGTGGTCTTGAAATGCAGATACATCGAAAATGATACCACAGTATATGTTCCATGGATGCAGGATTTCAATCCATCCGAGTTCAATACATAGAGGTTCTACAGTATAGTGTAATCTTACTGCATGTGATATGTTTGCCCTTATGTTCTGTAACATTGCACATTTTTATTTTTGCCAGAATCAATGAAATTTGATTTACTCACATAATTTGCAAAGAAAATAATGTGTTGATATTTTGTAACACTTTGCCTATATGTTCACATAATTACTATGTGCATTTCAAGGATATTTTCTATTTTGCTGCTTATAATTTATTTATTCCTTTTATGTACCTGGATGGTTGTTGGAAAACATTTTCATTCAGGCCTGAACATAGAAACCATGCTTAGGTTAATAACAAGTTAACAACTGGTAGTTGCCATGTTAAGTACAGGTTATACTTTATTATTATACTGGCTTTTGTATGCTTGATAGGAATAGTTTATTGCTTATACTTTAAATAGTAATGTTTACTTCTGTATCAAACTGATGCAACAAATATAATAGGGTGCCTTAATTAGCTACCTAAAGCTAAATTTAAAACTNGTAATAGTTTACTTCTGTATCAAACTGATGCAACAAATATAATAGGGTGCCTTAATTAGCTACCTAAAGCTAAATTTAAAACTAAACAAAATCATTTAAATATGCAGAGATTTTTGTTGACATAATGGTGTTGTCATTATCCTGCCAACTTTTTTACTTAAGATTTGGGTAAATTTTAAAATTGAAATCAAATACCTAAATTTGCTACATTTACACTTGATTAAGGACAATTTAAAATGCAAAGCAACTTCCTGAATGCTAGGAATGTCTGGACACTTAGCCTAACACAATGAAATACAAAAGGAAAAAGAATATTGATGTATACATAAATTTGTGTTTACATTTATGCATGTAACAGCATGTTAATTGTAATTGGATTGTATTAAATCCACTTTTAATGCTTTTTGAAGCAAATTCGTAGTGGTTTCTTGCAATGTTGGGATGTATTAATGGTTGGTTCCACATGTGTACCAACCAGAGTACAAAGACTTAAATGATGAATTTTACATGTGACACTTATTTGACATAGATATAAACATGACTTCCCCTCATCTGTACGTATCATCACGTTATGCAAGGCGGGGCTTGAACCCCGAAACGATTTTTTACGAGAGCCTACAAGTACAACCCTAGTTGCAGGGTCACCCACATACACGTCAGCAAAGATTGTTCGCACTTATGTCAGACATCATGTCACCTCATGTGTAATTGAGACTAGCCATATATATAATTTCAATTTTAATTCTTTTATAATTGATGTTATTTGCAAAAGAGTGAAATAACCTAGGGCCTTCCATGTCAGACCAATAATGGTTCACATCAAGTCTCCAGAATGACGTTAGTTCATAATCAAGTAGGTATTCAAGTTGTTAAGAGCCCAGTGCAGTGAAGGTCTTATTGTCTTTGGCTTTTTTGCACATCATCTCACCATACAATCCCAAAATTTCCTTTTATAAAAGATCCTCAAATGTAGACATTTCTTTGATCACTTGACCACNCCCACATACACGTCAGCAAAGATTGTTCGCACTTATGTCAGACATCATGTCACCTCATGTGTAATTGAGACTAGCTATATATATAATTTCAATTTTAATTCTTTTATAATTGATGTTACTTGCAAAAGAGTGAAATAACCTAGGGCCTTCCATGTCAGACCAATAATGGTTCACATCAAGTCTCCAGAATGACGTTAGTTCATAATCAAGTAGGTATTCAAGTTGTTAAGAGCCCAGTGCAGTGAAGGTCTTATTGTCTTTGGCTTTTCTGCACATTATCTCACCATACAATCCCAAAATTTCCTTTTATAAAAGATCCTCAAATGTAGACATTTCTTTGATCACTTGACCACTTTATAATTTATTGATAAGGGCTGCGGAACTGTCTGAATCTGCCATACATGCTATGTAATAGCGAGAGGAGTATGCAGAGGTATGGTATGGTGTTATAGTGCCAGCACGAATCACCTCCTTCTCGAGGCATGTGTTGGCGAGAGCGGGCCAGAGCGAGGTCCTTCCCTGCCGTGCTGTGGGACTGCCAGCACCCTCAAGGACGTGGAGGAGCTCCAAGGGAGGTGCTGTCTCCTCACGCCACCGCCTGCTGCCCGATCACAGCCTTGCACTTGGTTTTCTGCGCCCCGACGATGCCGGAAATTACACCTGCCTCGCGGAGAACGTGTTTGGCCGTGACGAGGTCACCTACACGCTTACCGTGCAGGTGGCCCCAGGAGCACCTGTCATCAGCGTGGCTGGTGCCACTTCGCAGAGCCTCACGTTGGTGTGGAGGGTCCCAGACACCGGGGGCAGCCCCATCACTGGTAACTTTGGTTTCATTAAAGCTTACACTAAAGCCCAAGGTTTATGACTGCATACCAGTGTTTTGACACAGAGCCACTGAAACACGTTACCTGCTCATAGAGTACAGCACAATGGGATGCCATATTAGTGCAATCAGTTTCTAGAAAAAAGTAAATGCAAAACATGTATGCACGACTTTGACTGAAGTTCTGTTCTTGGTGCATTTTGCTTGTTTTATCTCATTCTTAAAGTTAAGTACAACCTGTTTCTCTCAACATCAATCACAGTGATTCTGAAACATCATTCTAGTTAAACCAATTCCCAATTTGTTTAGGAAAGCAGGTAGGTAAGATAGTGTTGTCATGTCTAAACAAAATAAGTGTAGAATGTTTTGATACTGTATAAATATGTTCATAAAAATGTTTGACAGTTACTACTTTGGTAAGAATAGAAAAATTGTTATTTGTAATGTAATGTATATCATTTTGAAATCAGAATAGGTTAGACAATACATGCAGACACACTGCAACACCAAAAACACACTGTAAAAAGGGTTCATGAATTGGCCACTGATCTTCTTAAAGGTTTTTCCTCTTCCAATTCAGCAGCTGTCACTAAGTCTGTCTTATACAGCTACTTTTGTAAAATAATACTCTTGGCCAGTAGTTCATTTAAGAAGCGGGAAACCTTCATTTCAGTACGTTCTTAGCAAAATACACCAAAATAACTTCTTTGTGCAAAGCCCTGCAAAAACATCATTTAATTATCTTATCAAACGGTTTTAATGTTTTAGCTTACATTAAAGAAGTTAAGACTGATAACCAGATATTACTGGTAATTAGGTGATTTTATAGCTTATATTACAGTGGCAAAATATTGCAATCTGTAGNGGTTTTAATGTTTTAGCTTACATTAAAGAAGTTAAGACTGATAACCAGATATTACTGGTAATTAGGTGATTTTATAGCTTATATTACAGTGGCAAAATATTGCAATCTGTAGAGTTTAGGGAAAGAAATTAATAAAGTCAATGCCTTTCAACATGACACATGTCGTTGGGTGACTGATGACTTCATGGTCGGGCAAGGTTTTGTGTGTTGGTGAGAGAAATGGGCGGTATGCTTGGCTGACTTTACTGCCTGCTAACCGGACCTCGACCACGTATAGGCTAGGGTGCGTGGCTTGACTGCACAGCAAAATGTTTGCTGTGGGCTTGGCTGTCCTTTGTATTACTGGTTGGCACACAGCCACTGGTTTACCTGTATTGGACGTGGCCCAGGGTAGCTCCTGACTCGACCACTGTTGCTGCTGAGGTCGGCCGGAACTCGTGCCCAGTCCTTGGGTGGAGGTGGTGCTGTGGCTGACTTTGCTGAGAGGTGCCCACGGAGGAATGCTGGTCCTGGTGCCTCCAAACCACGGGTTCGCTATTTCCAGTGGCACATGACGTCCCTGACGGAAGTCGGTGACGACCGGATGTGGCTGGCCAGTAGTCCTGAATGGAGGCTAAAATAAGGATGGGGAGGGAGCTGGGAGTTTTTGCCTCTCCAACTTCCGGGCGGCTTGAGCTCGTTTCGAGGGATTATGCTGCAAAGTGCAGTTGGGGCTGGGTTGCAGCTCCCGTTGGGTTCAGAGGCAGTAGCTGCCTTCCTAGCTTGCCACTTTGCGTCACTCCTACGAGTGTATGGCATAAATGTAGGTACTAAAGTCGGCCCCACGAAGGAAGAGCAGGCGACCATGATCCCTAGCTTGGTGTATAGCCAAGCCAAGGNGTAGGTACTAAAGTCGGCCCCACGAAGGAAGAGCAGGCGACCATGATCCCTAGCTTGGTGTATAGCCAAGCCAAGGCCGAGCCAACCAGAGTCGTACCCAATTACTCCAACCGGTGACAGTTCAGCGCGGTGGTTAGAGAGATGGGTTTACCCTGGATGTCCGACGACGACGTGGGTGTGGTCCAAAGATGGGTAGACTTCCAGAAACAGTCTATCACTCCTTCTGGCGACAGTNGTCCGACGACGACGTGGGTGTGGTCCAAAGATGGGTAGACTTCCAGAAACAGTCTATCACTCCTTCTGGCGACAGTTCAGCATGGTGGATGGAGTGAATTGGCTGGGCTGGTTGACTAGCCACCTTGAGGATTGAATCTCTAGTGGTTGTGGCTGTACCGTACTGCACACCAGGTGCACAGTATGAGTGGCCATCTAATGGGTGTGTTTGCGACGTACGTGCGCCCGGTTAAGGGAGCCTACAGTCCTACTCTAGGGTTGGCAGTTGGGTTTGTAAATGACGTGGNGCCCGGTTAAGGGAGCCTACAGTCCTACTCTAGGGTTGGCAGTTGGGTTTGTAAATGACGTGGTCTCCTGCTTTTCCCTGTTGGGCTGACGTCTATGGGGAATAAAAGACACAGTCACTCTAGAATCAGTACTCGGAGGTTTGATAGAAAACGTGTTTATTCCAAGATGAATAGAAACAGTGACCTGTACCTCCTAACTAACCAGGAACTGAAACGGAAGTAGACTACGAATACCAGGTGAAGGGGACCTGGGTCTAAACTAGNGTCCGACGACGACGTGGGTGTGGTCCAAAGATGGGTAGACTTCCAGAAACAGTCTATCACTCCTTCTGGCGACAGATCAGCATGGTGGATGGAGTGAATTGGCTGGGCTGGTTGACTAGCCGCCTTGTGGATTGAATCTCTAGTGGTTGTGGCTCTACCGTACTGCACACCAGGTGCACAGGTGGCCGTCTAATGGGTGTGTTTGCGACGTACGCGCGCCCGTTTAAGGGAGCCTACAGTCCTACTCCAGGGTTGGCAATTGGGTTTGTAAATGACGCAGTCTCCTGCTTTTCCCTGTTGGGCTGACGTCTATGGGGAATAAAAGACACAGTCACTCTAGAATCAGTACTCTNGCAGTCTCCTGCTTTTCCCTGTTGGGCTGACGTCTATGGGGAATAAAAGACACAGTCACTCTAGAATCAGTACTCTTAGGTTTGATAGAAAACGTGTTTATTCCAAGATGAATAGAAACGGTGACCTGTACTACCTCTTAACTAGCCAGGAACTGAAACAGAAGTGGACTGCGAATACCAGGTGAAGGGGACCTGGGTCTAAACTGGACAAAAGCAGATGCGGCTAGGTAGCTATAGAACTAACTGACCCTAACTAACACAATGCTGTTGTCCAGAAGGGACTCGGGTGCCACTATCATAAGGGTAGTGTGTGTNACTAACTGACCCTAACTAACACAATGCTGTTGTCCAGAAGGGACTCGGGTGCCACTATCATAAGGGTAGTGTGTGTTGAAGGGGGTTGAAGACTTCTTCAGGGGTTGCTGATGAAATTATTGAAGAGTTTCTGCTAGGTTGCAAAGACGTTGGATTTGGCAGAGAGCTGCAGCACATGAGGTGGTGGAGGGAACTGCTGAGAATGAACTGCCATTCTGCTGCTGTGCACGGACATATATTCCTCCTGCTCGCAGGTTCTCTGGGGTGTGGGGGTGAGTTGCTCCTCCCGTGGGCGGAGTTGCGCTCTTGGATGCCATCTCTCGGTCCGTGGCCAAAGCAGGCATCTATGTCATGCGGTTTTGCATCAGCTGCCCGAGCTCAGGCGCTTAGTTGGGCCGCTTGGCTGGCTTCTATCACACATAGGGGGTTGGCATGATGTCTNCAGCTGCCCGAGCTCAGGCGCTTAGTTGGGCCGCTTGGCTGGCTTCTATCACACATAGGGGGTTGGCATGATGTCTGACATAAAGGCGAAACGAATTTGGCTGACATGTCTGTGGGTGCCTCACGTCTAGCGTCGTGCTGGTGGGCTCTGGTAGCAAGTAGTTTCCGGGTTCAAACCTCGCCTGGGGTGACGTGATGGCACGTAAAGATGAGGCGAAGTCGTGTTTAAATAATTGTCTGTGCACGTCACGCGTCAAATTTATGCAGTTTCATTTAATTTTGATTACTCCTAGGAGCTAAACTTGGTTTGTTCATAGGTGTAGCTTCCTGTTCCCATTTCAGGTTTACATTTCCTGACTCTTTTATAAAAGCAAGATACTGATTTGCTTGATTTAAAAAAGTAAGTAAATATTATTATTAACTATAATCCTTTCTGTCTCTTCCTATAAGTTGGTGACTAACAGGATTTTAGTTGCTAATCAAGTTGATATATTTCAGTGCAGAGATCATCTGAAAAATATATGATTGTGATCAGCTATCAACACAAA
Source organism: Clitarchus hookeri (assembly GCA_002778355.1). Lineage (NCBI taxonomy): Eukaryota > Metazoa > Arthropoda > Insecta > Phasmatodea > Phasmatidae > Clitarchus > Clitarchus hookeri. The sequence continues at coordinate 132,831 of NQII01005415.1, forward strand.
AATGCTGTCATTACATCAAAAATACATACCGTATTAAACTAAAGTAATCCCTTAAGTTTATGCAAATGTAAAAATCTGATGATTTCATAAGCACTTTTTCCTGAGAATATCAGGTTTTGGGAGTATTTTCTTCCCTGGTATTCTTTATCTCCATCTTAACAAGATTTCAAAACAAATAGACTCCATCAAAATTAATTAAAATTTGATAAATTAAAACATGTATGTTGCGTTTATTGCAGGATACACTCTGAATTACAGAAGAAACACTGAAGAGTGGAAGAAGGTATCTTTTGACTCTGATCAAAAGCTGTATATTCTCGATGGAATAAAATGTGGCTCAACCTACCAGCTGTCACTGGCTGCTACAAATTCTGTAGGAACTGGAAAATCTAGCTCCGTCATTTCTGCTTCTACAAAGGGAGGAGGTGTGTAGGATTCAATATTGTTTTATACTCCTAGTATGCTACTTTATTTTATTTTGTAATATCATTAATGATTGATTGTGTGCAGCTAAAACAAAGTCTTTGAAATGCTTTAGTTTAAAAAATAGTAGGTAAACAGTAATTAGTAATACGTATTCCATTATTGTAGTAAATGAGTTGTTTTATTAAATGTTTGATGCTACACATACAGATTGGTCAAAGATGGTGATTAGTTTAAATTGTTTCAAATTATTAAGTTCACNTTAGTTCGCGTTAATTTGTTCAAACTCTTTTGCTTAAGACATGTCCTTCCAAATTCAAAAAAAATCTTTTTCGGTATTGTGTGCAGCAAAGATGAATCAATTAGAATATACCTACTTTTAACATTATCACATTGTTATAATCTGGCAGTACTTTCGTTTTTTTTTTTAGTCTTTATGGAGAGTCTAACTACTGTATTAATCACGTTAGTGGTGAAGTAATGATAATTAGGTAGTTCACCTGGATGCAGTTATTTCCGTGCACCATCTAACAACACAGTTGTTACACAAGTTAACCACTTAGGTCTCGCTTGTTTCCCGCCATGACTAGGACACAACTGCTGCGTCCATACTAATACTGCCAAATGCGCCTCACCAGTACACAACAGTAATATTGTGTGTAATTTTCAGCACAGATGACACCACTATTGCAGCTGAAAGGTTCATACTGTATGCATACATATGCAAGTTTGTCAGTCTACCAATCGAGTTAAAAAAATTTTGCTTACGCCTACCTAATTTTTTTAATGTATTATCAGTCAGTTAATTTTATTCATGTCACAAGTTAGGGGCTTTTCTTTTGAAACCTGTAACTTAAACGTTTTAGTTTTCTACTGACTTGCCACATCTAGTGAATATCATATCACAAAAAAATTGACCTAATATTAGAATTTACATTTAGATGACTATAACAAGATATGGTATAGTTGAATGTCTTATGTCTCATCAAATGTGTCAATTATGTCTCATTAAATATTAAATAAATAGTGACCTTAGAAATTGGTGGTTTTTTTTTTTTAATTACATTCTACTGTGTTAACATTTGTGTATTCTAATTGTTTCACATATTATGTTTTATTCCAATATTTACTCCTCAAAAATTGAGGGTGATCCTATTTTCGCACACTAAAAATTTTTAAGTGCATGTTTTTGCTTGAGTAGTAGCAAATGATAGTGTTTTTCGACTAGGCATATGTTTCATAACAGTACTAGCCACTTGTGTCGTAGCACAAATAATACAAAGACAATGTCACTTTCAAGCTCTGTAATTTCAGAATATTTTACTAGTTAGCAGCACCTTATGATTGAACATTTGCATTCAACATCTACAAAAAGTATGACATGTAAAATGCTGAACACCAAAGGCTCACAACGCAAAAACTATAGATTAAAATACTCATACAAATAGATTAAATTACTCTCTCAAAAGTATTGCGTAGCTCATAAGTACAATAAATATTTAACTGGCAAACAAGCCAAGTAGTGTTAAACGTTTCAAAAATATCAAAAAGTATGTTGACTATAAATAATACTTCAAACACTCATCAGGGCCGGATTTAAAGTTTGGACGCTCCTAGACCCAAGCGTTTTTGCCGCCTACTCTTCATACCATCGGGGGAGGGGGGGGGAGGGGTCCAGCACTTTACTAAGGAAAATAATCTTTATGATGACAATTTTAATTTTATCGCATAATAGCATCACTTATGAAAATAATTTGAGAATAAAATTTTTGTGTTTTTGGTGTATTAAGTAAATGAAATAGCCCAACAAGGTATTGGAAATAAGTTTAATCTCTTCAATAGCTATCAACACATAAATACATGCATGCATTTTACATTATTGACATATTAAAATTAAACAAATGTTTTGTTTTTAGCATGCGCCCCCTGGCATTGTGCGCCCCTAGGCCGGGGCCTAGTGGTAAATCCGGCCCTGACACTCATACAAAAAGATTAAATTGCTGCACAATTGCTTATTCAAAAGTATTACGTTACTCCAAAATATGCAATAAATATTTAATTGAAAAAATGAGCAGAGTAATATTACAACGTTTCTGAAATACTAATAGTTACATTGATGACTAGATAAATTCAAGGTATTTAATGGAGCAATTTGACTAATGGTGCGCAGCGCTTCAGGCCCAGTTAAGCCTCCTTTATGTAAAAACACAAGTTAAAACCTGAAATAAAATATTACGTTAAAATAATTAATCAATGGAGGCAGTCCAGAGACCCTAACCATAGCTCCACCAAATAAAATAATCGACGACAATCAAAATACTTCAACAGACTACGCTCAGCACGTAAGTCGTGGTAGCACAGTAGCGACAGTTAAACTTTAAGTAAATGATTGGGCAGCAGACAAAAACTATACACAACATGCAAAGCAACTGGATCCATACAGAGAAGCAAGAAATTAGTTAGGCCAAAACATCAATTTAGGCAGGCGTCCAAAACCAGAATTTAGAAAAAAATCTAACTCACTGCAAAGCTCAAGACAAACACTATACTGCGCCAAGCGATTATTTAAAAAACACTAAACTGACCCACAAATTAAATACTGCTACCACGACTCACCGTTTTACAAGCTCCAACATAATCAGCCACTCACGCAACTACATTATTTAAACGGCGCCTCATAGCACCCTCGTCCAAGGACGGGTCAACTGACAATTTTAGCTCATACTACAATTTAAATTATCTCTAGGAGGCGTCAACCCGACGATCTTCACAGGCATAGAATGAATGCTGCACAAGGCGTGTAACAATTTATATAAACTACCCCTGAATTTAAAAAAAGCTGACATACAAGGAGGGGTAATCAAGCGAGGCTAATAAGGGGAGAAAATTGGAGGGGAGCCGAGTCGGCCAAGGAGCAGGCCGCCTTACAGAGGAGCGAATCCAAACACAATGCGCACAACGGCGCCACCGTCGCATTATGATGCACAGGAACAGACTGTGCTTCATAATTAGCCAAATTTAGGGGATGGACATTGTAACTTCCCTAGGTTTTAAAGTATTTGAGATTTTGTACATATTTTATACTATTAATTGCAAAGAATTTTGCTAAGTTGAACCTTCATTTGTGTGCCAGGATTAAATAATCCTACTAAATTACATGCCCAGGTAATTTGTGGATAAATTAATGTTCACCTGGTTACTAAAGTAAAAATGTTGTGGTCGTTTTATTTTGAAGGTCTTCATGTATTTGTATGAATACGTTAGTTTTTACAAGTGATGAAAGGGTTCACTGTGAGCAGAAAGAAAAGAGTTCTAGTAAAAGACACACCGGCAATTTGGAGTGTAAAACGCACACAAAACATTCAGCGGCACCGATATAGTTCCAGGCGCGTAGGCAATACCAGCTCTCCCTGCAGGTGATCACATACTGACTGTCGCCAAAAACAGACAGGTGGCTTCAGCTCTAAAAGGTTATTCATGTATGGTACAGGACAGGTCAAGCTCTGTATGATGAAGCGTCTCAGGATCTTTTGCAGGTGTACTCTATGCTCTTCCTATGAGGTAGAGTAAATTATTACATAGTCCAGATATACATAACGGTATTTACCGATGTAACTGGTAAGGATGGCGGCAGATGTCATCCTTTAGAAGGCACTTGGAAACATTTTCATTAGATGTACATCGTACAAGCTGTTTGATAACCAGGTAGGAATACACTTTTCATATTGTTTTTGATGACTTACCAGTGTTCCCCTTATCCTTTAGTAATCATGTGGTACTAATATCCTGGAAATTTTACAATGCAAATACATACTAACTTCGAAATAAACTCAGCAAGGTTCTTTAATAAAATTGACTTCCAATACCGGGGAATAGCCAAGGATGTTTTTTGCCCTTACAGTTGTCCACAATTAGCATTAAAAATGTTATTAAACCTTTAACTTTTGAAAAATATGTAATTGCTGTTAACCAGGATGCATTTTAAACTGTGAGGTAATTTTTCTCATAAATTTGTCCTAATTGTCAGCACTTCTAATGCCGGTGTAACCTCCCTTCCTTCACTTCAGTCAGTGTAATCTCTCCCCCCCCCCCTCCTGAATGAAGAATTTCTGGTTATGCTTCTATTCCAATGTGTGTGTGAATTGTCCTGTACTTGGATGTGAAGTGTAAAGCGTATAAAGAAATAAAGAAGATCCTATGAACACGTACAGTGGCTAGCCATGAATGTGTGCATACAAAGCGCGACTAACTGGATGTGTGCTTGTGTGTGCACAGCGCCCCGGGTGCCAGCTATGGAGGACCTGCTGGTGGTGAACTCTACTTCAGCAACGCTGTACCTGGAGACCTGGCCAGATGGCGGCTGCCCCGTGCAGCGCTTCAGCGTGGCATGCCGGTCACGTGGTCAGACCCATTGGACAGAGGTAGAAGGTGCCCGCGGTGGGCCGCGGCACGAGGAGCTGGTCATTGCAGACCTCTCCCCCGCCACGTGGTATGCTGTACGCGTCGTGGCACATAATGATGCCGGCTCCAACCAGCACGAGTATGTCTTCGCCACCAGGTCGCTGCGAGGAGGTGGGTCACCTAGGATAATGTACCCTATGGCCGAGACTGCTAGGGTTGTTTTTACTGTTTCTCAAGGCTCTGGGTTAGCATCCCAAGTGAGCCATGTGAGTGCATGCCATTTTTGAGTTATGATTAATATTATTTTAATATGTATATATAAACCACCCCCGTGTTAGTTATTTTTATATTACTGTATTTGCAGACAATGTCAACCTCCATGGTGTAATTAGTTGGCACAACAAAATATCGTATAAATAGTCCTGGGTTCATAGTTTTGATAATGCATTAATTGTGCTCTGGTTTTAGTTGTAAGTGTATTTTTCAGTAAGTGTGCAAGCCATCATATTTATGATTATCCTCCTCGTCAGGTTTTAAGTTAATAAGAGTCATTTAAATAACACGTAACTTTATTTAGCTTAATTACCTCTACACTGAATGCATGTCCTGCCATGCTGATCTTTGGCCATGAACTACACTACAATGCCATTGCTGGCAACTTTGTTACGTGTCATCACTATAAAACCAATACTACATACCAACTTCTGACACTCCTGGCACAAAGTTTGGCCTGACTCTGTCAGGTCTAATTTGAGCAGGAGACTAATTCTAGGGAGACATGGTTATGGAACAGGATCTTGAAAATCTTTAGGCTAACATATGATTACTGAGCCATGCTCGGATGCTGTATGTTACTAAACAAAGTAAGCTTTGTTTGGACATTGGTTACTTCTCAGGTCCTTAATGAAGGTTACCACAAAGTAAAACAACATTTTGTTATGCTGACTTAATGCTGTATTTTTATTTCCTTTCACCCTCTGAAACTATCCAGTACTCTTTACAATTTTCTTTTGTAAAGGCTGTTCACAATAAAGTTAGCACTTTTGAAATAAACAATAGAAAAAAGTCACTGTTTCAACCAGAATTTATTTTTAACATGTGCATTTAGTGACATGCTCCCAGTAAAATTTGCAACAATTAAATGAAAGTAGTTCCATGTCGTAAGTAACGTCTAATTAAAAGTGTTAGGTAAAACCATTTCTGATAATTTTTTTTATTTTTTTATTTTTTTTATCATCCATCTAGTGTAAAAATTATTAGATTTGTAAAATATTTATTATTCTAATAATTTTACAGTTTCACTTGACCGATGCATGAATAAAGTGATGATGAGGCTAATGCCGTATTAATTTAACATAATGTGGAGAAATATTCAATGTACATACTGTAGTGATGCAACCTCGCGTTAGTCGCCATATTTGTAGTATTCCTCGCCTGGTATGACGAATGGAAGTTACAACTCAGTTAGCTCAGTTGATNGTAGTGATGCAACCTCGCGTTAGTCGCCATATTTGTAGTATTCCTCGCCTGGTATGACGAATGGAAGTTACAACTCGGTTAGCTCAGTTGATAGTAACATGAAACTTTAAAGGTGCCAATAAATATAAATAAAGTCCAATGTTTGTTTATTACTCTGTACTTTTATTTATCATTCCAATGAAACAGTTCACATACAATCGCCAGGTATGCAGAGTACGAACCGGTTTACAGGCAAACCAACAGAGAGCAGCGCCATAGTCGTTTGATTATTCATTTACGTCTCGAAAACTTGCCTCGCAAGAAGAAAAACAGAGACAGCGACCTCCCACACCGGCGGAGAAATAAACGAGCAAGTTCCAGTCGTGTGGGGGTTATGCGCCACGCCCGATGCGGCCTCGGCGAGTCCTGGTTATAGACTTCTTGTCAGTTGTTTACTGCTTGAGCACTGAGTGTCGACTGCTGGCGGACGATATACACACGGCGTATTTGTTGCTGCATGCATATTGCCCCCCTCTCCTCAGAGTACCACCAACCATTACCAAATATGAGTATAGTGTGTGCCAAACACGCTCTTCCCACGCTATCCAAACTGCATCGTAGTAAAAAATAATCAAACCTTCTAGAACAAAAACTGTTGACGCAGTCCGGAAAGCTTCCATCACTAATGCTGATGCGTAACAAAAACTAAGATTTCCCGAAACGGCAACCGGATGCCAGATAAACAAACTACCGTAATAACTAACTAAATACCGATAAAATATTACGAAGCTCCGGTNCCCGAAACGGCAACCAGATGCCAGATAAACAAACTACCGTAATAACTAACTAAATACCGATAAAATATTACGAAGCCCCGTTGAACGAAATAAAATGAACCGCGTGTTCCGATAGTTAATATATTGCGTCGTTACAATACAAATAGATCTCAAGCAGAGCTTTCAAAAGTGCTCAGTTTACTGTGAACAACCTTTATCAGTTATCAAATGTGTTGTATTACTGGTAACAATATTTTTTTCTAACCTGCCTTAAAACTAATAGGAGAGTGGCAGGTCCGAAGTAGGGGTGGGACCTAACTGTGTCTTGGGGCAGAGCTCCATACCCTGGGCATGCAGGGAAAGCTGTAACTATGCGGAGCAGGCTTTGCAGCAATGCTAAGATTGGGCGAACATTACTGCAATCGGTGTCATGGTTACATCCTATAACAATTNGAGAGTGGCAGGTCCGAAGTAGGGGTGGGACCTAACTGTGTCTTGGGGCAGAGCTCCATACCCTGGGCATGCAGGGGAAGCTGTAACTATGGGGAGCTGGCTTTGCAGCAAAGCTAAGATTGAGCGAACATTACTGCAATCAGTGTCATGGTTACATCCTAGCTACCCTAAACTAAGAGGTGTAGGAGGAGGGGGGTGAATTGGCACAGGCACCATAAAAAAAATCTCTTGACTGNTAGCTACCCTAAACTAAGAGGTGTAGGAGGAGGGGGGTGAATTGGCACAGGCACCATAAAAAAAATCTCTTGACTGGAAATAATTGCAATATTACAATACTTTATGCAATTCATAAGGTAAAAAAACAGAATTCTGCTGTAGGCTATTCGTGGTAAAGTGAGCACTTTATAAAACCCTCTCAGTAGGCAATATCCACTTTTTATCGTGGTCTCAGACGTTTACTTTTGAGAACTATAAGATGTATACACTGTGTTTACCGTCACATGGCAATTTTATGTTTACAATTGGCAAAAGGATACAAATAAGCTGAAAGGAACTTTTAAGCACGGCCTTAAAAAGTGCTTATTTTACTATGAACAGCCTATATAAACAGAGGAGAGTTAAGGATGTCTTTATTAAAAAGGACTACGAAAAGTTAGAAGAGAAAGATTGATCAGGAGGACTTTAATTTAGTCGCTGCTGGTTTTATGAGGGGCAGTCAATTGAAAAAAGGCCAGACACCAAAAAGTGTAATTGAACGTATATTACCTCCTGGTGGAGGGGGAGTGTAAAACCAAGCATGCCTCCTCCCATATCCGCAGTAGACAACTGGCAACAAAATACATAATAAGCCATGCATGTAATTAAATTACTTACATTGTTTGCATTTGTTGCCATTTGTGCATATTCATGTATTCTACAATGATTTTAATGAATAAGAATGAAATCTTATTGTATTATAAGACTCTTTCAGTATATGGTTTNTCATGTATTCTACAATGATTTTAATGAATAAGAATGAAATCTTATTGTATTATAAGACTCTTTCAGTATATGGTTTACATGCACATAAAATTTCCTTACAAATACATACAAATTTCACACACGTATTTAAGTAACTTGTGGAGGACCACAACTTTCATAGTTTAGTCAATAGTTGCAGAAAAGTGCTCTTTTTTTAAATGATGGAATGATATGCAACTTGTGTGAATCCTGTTTGTATTGTATATATATTTTTTTTTTCAGAGCTCACCATTCCGGATCTTGCTCCAAATACTGATGAACAACAGCATGGCATAATATACGCCCACCTCAACGTTGTCATACCAGTCCTTTCAGGGATTATTTGCACCATAGCAGTTACCATTTGTGTGTGTATCTTTGTCCACAGAAGGTTAGTTATTATGTTGAAAATACTGTATGTACAAAACTACAAACAGCTACAAATTATGTATAGAGCCTCAAATAGCTACATAAAGTGAGTGTATGTGTAACAAAAAATTTCATATAAATATCTTAGTTGAAAGAAACTCATTGTACCAAATACGCACGAGGGTTCTACCTGCCTGGCCTGCAGCCGATCTGCATGTGAGAGGCCTCAAATTGCATGAGCTCTAGGGCCGCGGTGGCTGAGCGGTTAGCCTGCTCACCTCCCACCAAGGTGAACCGGCTTCAATCCCAGGTCGGGTCATTGCTCAATTTTCGCAAATGGGAATTGTGTCGGACGATGCCACTGGTTGGCAGGTTTTCTTGCAGATCTCCCTTTTTCCCCTGCCCTTTCATTCCGGCGCTGCTTTATACTCGCCTCGTTTCACCTTCATCTGCTCTCAAGAGCTCGCTGTTAAGAGCCGCCCAAATCTTTTCACTCACTCACTGAACTGACGTTCAGTCTTTCCATCAGAGACTCGCCTGAACATGACTTTAAGCAATGGCCCTGTATTTTGATGGTACGCCAACAAAGATAAAACTATGATACTTGTCTAAAGACAACTCTAAAATTTATATATAGAAAATTTTGCAGTTAAAATTGATTCTGAAAACTTTTGTTTTATCTATTTTCATGACCAAAAAATAATCAGTGGAGTTGAAATGAGAGTGTGAAACTTCTCTTTCGACATGGAACATTTCCTAAATGCTTTTCTTGTTTAGACACCACTACAAATTATTAAACTGTTTTCTAATCATATGTTTTCTACCACACCTCTGCAATACACTTCATGCACCAGCCAGGCGGAGCCCTCAAGACAGAATAAATAAATAATGTATTTTACATAATATAGGGCAACCTTGAAAATAATTTGACTCCCACTTTCATACTTTGGTTTAGGGGTATATTAATTTCCTCACAAGTCCTATCATATATTTTAGGAGGAATTTGACATTTCCTGCCATATAGACTAGTTATTGACCTTAGCTTTTCTGTAGTCCAACCTGGTACACATGGCAGGCATGAGAGCAACTTGCAATTTGAAGGATGATCTGTGATCATAATGACGATACCAAAATGCTTCAACCAAAAGCTAAGTACAGAATGATTGCTCAGAATGCCCAAATGAATGCCTTGTGACAAAGTCATTTCGGCCCCACCACACACATCACATTAAGGGTCGGTTGTACCGTCAAGGCTTAGCGCTCGGGATAAAACGTATTCTCATGTTAGACTTAAAATGTGTTGTATGAGCTCATGTTACTCTGTCTCATATAAGTTGGCCAGATTCTGACAGTTCGACGAAAGTAGCGCAAATGTTTACTTTTCATTTATGTATCCTTTCGCCATCAGCTGGTGCGTCAAGTGGAAGCTGTATTTTCTATCAACACGCTGTCAGCTAATCCACTTGCCATTGTACTGTAATGCTAAACAAATTTTAAGATATTTTAGACTGACATCTGTCTAAAAAACATTATTAGGTTATAAAAGTAAAAATATAAAACCTTGCAAAAAATTTAATATGTGCTAACTTTTTTTTAATTTGTCCGAGACAGTGAATTTGGGATAACAATTGCGAGACTGTAGTTGTAGCTATTATCACATGTTGGATGTTATATAATGTATTCACGGTAACTTCAAGATTTTCTGAAACCCTGCTAAATATCTACTTTCAGGGAGCCGATTATGTATCCTTCCGCAGTATGTAAACAAAACATTGCNCGTATAATTTACGTAGACGAACAATTACCTGCAGAATAGAAATTAATACTACTCAAAATCGCTGTACACGAAATATGTTACTTTAAAAATTGTGCAGAACTCGCAAAAAATAAAACTATTGGCATCTGTTCGTAAATTTATTATATATTGCACACGAACTGTATTCTTTTCTGGCTGGTAATGCTTCGGAAAAGATCCGATAGATGGCACGCACAACATGTCAGAGCAAGGTTTGAGCTGCTTGCTTTGCTCACTATATCGCGTCTTTTTAAAGTTGACTATTCTTCTATTACTGGCTCGGAACGAAACGAATTTGAAATATATTTCGTCAAATTATTAGAAAAAATAATTCAACAATATTATACAATATTTCTGTATGCTTTTGGAATTAATATCAAGCACGTAAGGAAAGTGCAGGTTGGAGAGGGGTGACAAGTCGTGAAAAAGGGTTTTCAAATTGCGTTTCATATGGATACGGATCGTTTTAATGTGCCTTTCATTTTGAACACCTATACATTTCTACTTTAGCACGAAGTTTAGTTTCTAAAACTAAAAACTGCTGTTTTATGACTACGTAAAANAACTAAAAACTGCTGTTTTATGACTACGTAAAATAAAATGTATTAATTAATCTGGGAACTCTTTCTTATCGCATATTTTCTGTTTGTCTAACGTGTGTCGGCAGTGCACTCAGAATAGCCAACATAATATTAACTTTTGTTCGTTCGTGCATCAGCTGATACAGGATTNCAGTGCACTCAGAATAGCCAACATAATATTAACTTTTGTTCGTTCGTGCATCAGCTGATACAGGATTTTATAAATAGCACTTTGTTTGTTTTATATACATCAAGTTGCCACTCACTGACTTTCAGAATCTGGCCAACTTATATGAGACAGAGATCACCGCATTCTGTTTCTGAAGTAAACCAATTCAGGCACTGCAAATTGAGTTTTAACAACTCGTTTCATAACATTGAAAAATTTTTGTCTTGTGAAAATAGAAAACAAATCAATGGTATAGATTTTAAAAGTTATGATGATGAAGCTAATATCAACATTTATCATATTCAAACTATTCATATTGTCTTGAATTACATAACGCATATTTTGATTGTACGCTTGTAATTAGGAAGTAATTATATCACAGACAATGTTGAAGTAGCACAAGATCATTAATGCAATTTTGAAACCTAAGTACTACAGAAAGAAATTATCACAAAATGTGNAATGTTGAAGTAGCACAAGATCATTAATGCAATTTTGAAACCTAAGTACTACAGAAAGAAATTATCACAAAATGTAACAAATAATACTAATTTTAAATGATGTTTTGTAATTTTAAGGCATTTACATGTTTACTTATCAATATTTGACATATTGCAAGCCAAAGTGTTTGTTTTCATAAATTTGTAAATATCACAAATAAAAAACAAGTACATACTGTAATCACTGCACTCTTGCCAACATCATTTAAATTTCAGTATAAAATACTGGATTTGCAGTACATTCATTGACAACACAAACGTAAAATAAGCGCCAAATCTCTTAATACTCTGGTACCAAACCAAAGAGATAAATGTGATAGTAAAACACATTTCATATCTTAGCAAGGGGTTAAGCTAACTAGACACCATGTTGATACAACTAGTCCTTAATTACAGGGTTGCAGCAAAGGAAGGTCTAAAACTTGTATGTGTAACACAGCCCCACTCTACCGAACGCCTATTCCATGAACCGCCACTGTTTCACACACTGTCTTTCTTGATGTCACATGTCTACCATATATACCGAAAATCACAAACACCAACAGGATGTCAATCCATGTAGCCGAGATATTGTTTTCTTTCCGACGCAACATTAATAATTTAGCAATGTAAATTATTGATTCACGAGAGACAAAACATGATTATTAGGCGTAAATATTTTTTTGGTTATAACCTGAAAGCACTATCACTGGTTTTGGGCATTCAGTAGCTTGATTTCTGCAGGAAAGAACTTGACTCGTATGACTAGTCAAGCTTTGAAGCTTTGTTAGTTCGACTCAACTCAACTTGATTTTTCGAGTATCCACCCATGACTAAAAAACATCAGTATAAGCACATTTTGGAGTTTTATGGTTGGTGACCTCAAGAAGCTGAAGTATCAGTACATACTCAAAATACACACACATATTTTTTTTAAATTGGTTTTTTTGGAAATGGTTGGGCATTATATTTACGACTTAAGCCATTTTGCTTCCCGGCAAAGTGCTTCCTCTTTCCGGCTATGTGCCATCCAGCCATTGGTCAGGGGACAGATAGCGCGACTGGGAACTGTCAAGGTCGACATGTATAGCTACAGTACAGCACAAATACATACAACCATACGACTTATTTAAATATGAAAAATCCTCTTCGTCTCATGACACATCACACCTTTAGTATAAATATGCATAAGTATGAGAGACTTGTTTGTCATTATTTTTCTTGCGTAATAACTGTTTTCAAAACCTGTGTATGAAAAAAAAATGAATAACTACATATTAACAAAAACCTTAAATGCTGGACTGCTTGTCTGGTCACCTGGCAGCATGCTGATGGACCAGCCTGATAGCTGCCCTCCCATTCCACCTCCGTAACAGTTATCTTTGTATTTTTTGATCAGTATTGCTTGGCTGACATTACTGTTCCTACCGTAGTTATTCACTCATCGGCAGGAGGAAGAAAGTAGCACTGTGAATCTCTTGACCAGGCAAAGGATTATTCTTATCAGTAGAAACTAGTCCATTACGTTTGTTCTTGGAAGTTGTAAGAGGTGGGTGTTATGCCCATGTGCATATGGTACACATTCACATTTATGGTGAAAACTTAATTTTAACCTGAAAATATTATACTGAATTGACTAGAGTTTTATACAACCTGACTCTTGACTCAACTTGACGCTGTAAAAATCAAACTCGCCCATCCCTACAGCGCCATGAACATGTTACTTTAGCAGTTCTGCCCTCCAAGGAAGCTATAAAAAACTTCAATACAGTGTTTGTTTAAGGACTTCTTTTTTGTACCACTTCTCACACATTTTTGGTAGGCATTGGTGACACATTCTTTTTTTTCAGTACAATAATTTAACTTCATTACTTTTCCCCCTACTTCATTAATCAAGTCATAAGTATAATTAAAATTAAAATAAACTACGTTTTGTATTCCCAGAACTTCACTTCAATTATTATTATTATTATTATAAAATGTACAGCAGAGAAAAAATTCCTTGTAAGACAAACTTTACACTTATCATATTTTTGTTAATTACAAATGAGAATTTATTTGGTTAACTATCTGGTCAACTCTGTGAACTATATATTTTTCCTGATGTTTCATGCTGGAATGTTGTGCTTTTATCATGTCTCTTGCTACTATAGATGTTCTTCTTAACCATTTATCAGTAAATATTTTAACTGCCGTTGGTAGGCCTGAAGATTTTGCCCCTTTGTCTCTTGACGACACTGAAATTTCATAGACACTATTCATACCATATGCTGGGGCTATGAGAATGAATTTATGTGTTGACTTTGTTCACAATTTTAACTACTCGTAATTGTGAGTAAATTGGGGAGGTGCACGTTATGCAAATGCATCAGCAATTGCCTGGATTGGGCAGTTGAAAAAATGTGGCATACACCATCCCTTATGGAGCATGTTCCATCAAACTTGCAAATTCTGTAATGTAAGTTATGTCTGCTATCATACCACCTAACATTGTAAGTAGTTACAGTATTGAAATAGCCTTATTGGTCCAATCTTAGCATAATGGTAGCCCAAAACTGATACTAATCAGAGTTTTGGATGTGGTAGACATAATGAACTCCTGGTATTTTTTCTCACTGTTCTTCAGTTTCCCTCCATTCTTCCTTTTTAGGGCTGCGCCTCATTTTGTTACACCGACGTATTTTGACTAACCGTGTACTGCATGCTCAACAAGACCAAGACCATGACCATATCAGAAAATGTCTACATGTAGACCACTCACGTTGTGCTTTGGTATGTTTATTTGTGTCAGAAGTATAAATGGTTGCAAATCAGTGATGGTACAGGATAAGGGACACCAAAAAAGTTGTGTTAGATAAAATAAGGTAAACTTAAGGGATGAAAAGCCTTTGCTTTCCAAAAATCTTACTACTGTAGTACAAAATAGATGTAACGTACTGCTAATCGCAAATTGTTCAGTCAATATTTAAGCCAGTGCGTAGTGGTGACTGGTAGGTTATATCTACTTCATATCTTTTTTCCAGAAACTATGCCGGCTACAAGCAGGAAGATGGTAACTACGAAGCCAAGTCCCTGGCTGAGCTGGAGAATCAGAGGAACTCCAATCAGCAGGAGGCCGAGCACGGACAGTCGGGACAGCTGTACTCCCCATCACCGGCCAGGAAGGGTGACTCCTCCCTCAGTGCACAAAAGGGTAGTGACACTTCAGGTATGCAATAGAATACCAACAAATGTTGAAACCTGTCCGCTGATTTATTAATATTTTCTCATACTTCTTGAAAACTTGTATGAATTTTGGAGGAGATTATGATTAAGGTAAAATGTGCAGTGAGGTTCGCCCACAGGAATTATGAGCATGCAAAGCCTTCATCGTTAGGGTGCGGCACAATGTTAGAGAATTGCCAATTGCCACCTATGCACTTGGTGTCCAGGGTTTCTCCCTGAGGAATTTTTCATTTTAAAGATTAAAATAGTAATAGCTAGCAGAAGTTGTGCCAAAATAGGATATTGTAAGAAGATGACATTTCGCAGTCACTTCCTAAAATATTTATAAAAGTTTCAATTGTAAAAACTATTTTTTATTATTAAAAAAGTGAAATGAATCAATTAAATCACTGTAACATTGTGATTATTAACTTCTGTTACTTTAAAATTGGTACAATAGTTATTAAGAATGGTAAAATAATATACCCCAAGGACCTCGAACACTGCATGTGTGGAATAAATCTATGAAGCCAGTCTGCAGAAGCTGCTGCTGTGGGGAGTTTGGCGGAAGATTGACCCCCCCNCAATGTTGAAGTAGCACAAGATCATTAATGCAATTTTGAAACCTAAGTACTACAGAAAGAAATTATCACAAAATGTGACAAATAATACTAATTTTAAATGATGTTTTGTAATTTTAAGGCATTTACATGTTTACTTATTAATATTTGACATATTGCAAGCCAAAGTGTTCGTTTTCATAAATTTGTAAATATCACAAATAAAAAAACAAGTACATACTGTAATCACTGCACTCTTGCCAACATCATTTAAATTTTCAGTATAAAATACTGGATTTGCAGTACATTCATTGACAACACAAACGTAAAATAAGCGCCAAATCTCTTAATACTCTGGTACCAAACCAAAGAGATAAATGTGATAGTACAACACATTTCATATCTTAGCAAGGGGTTAAGCTAACAAGACACCATGTTGATACAACTAGTCCTTAATTACAGGGTTGCGGCAAAGGAAGGTCTAAAACTTGTATGTGTAACACAGCCCCACTCTACGGAACGCACATTCCATGAACCGCCACTGTTTCACACACTGTCTTTCTTGATGTCACATATCTACCATATATACCGAAAATCACAAACACCAACAGGATGTCAATCTATGTAGCCGAGTTATTGTTTTCTTTCCGATGCAACATTAATGATTCAGCAATGTAAAATTATTGATTCGCGAGACACAAAACATGATTATTAGGCGTGCATATTTTTTTGGTTATAACCTGAAAGCACTATTACTGGTTTTGGGCATTCAGTAGCTTGATTTCTGCAGGAAATAACTTGACTCGTATGACTAGTCAAGCTTTGAAGCTTTGTTAGTTCGACTCAACTCAACTTGATTTTTCGAGTATCCACCCATGACTAAAAAAACATCGGTATAAGCACATTTTGAAGTTTTATGGTTGGTGACCTCAAGATGCTGAAGTATCAGTACATACTCAAAATACACACACATATTTTTTTAAAATTGGTTTTTTTGGAAATGGTTGGGCATTATATTTACGACTTAAGCCATTTTGCTTCCCGGCAAAGGGCTTCCTCTTTCCGGCTATGTGCCATCCAGCCATTGGTCAGGGGACAGATAGCACGACTGGGAACTGTCAAGGTCGACATGTATAGTTGCAGTACAGCACAAATACATACAACCATACGACTTATTTAAATATGAAAATCCTCTTCGTCTCATGACACATCACACCTTTAGTATAAATATGCATAAGTATGAGAGACTTGTTTGTCATTATTTTTCTTGCGTAATAACTGTTTTCAAAACCTGTGTATGAAAAAAAAATGAATAACTATATATTAACAAAAACCTTAAATGCTGGACTGCTTGTCTGGTCACCTGGCAGCATGCTGATGGACCAGCCTGATAGCTGCCCTCCCATTCCACCTCCGTAACAGTTATCTTTGTATTTTTTGATCAGTATTGCTTGGCTGACATTACTGTTCCTACCGTAGTTATTCACTCATTGGCAGGAGGAAGAAAGTAGCACTGTGAATCTCTTGACCAGGCAAAGGATTATTCTTATCAGTAGAAACTAGTCCATTACGTTTGTTCTTGGAAGTTGTAAGAGGTGGGTGTTATGCCCATGTACATATGGTACACATTCACATTTATGGTGAAAACTTAATTTTAACCTGAAAATATTATACTGAATTGACTAGAGTTTTATACAACCTGACTCTGACTCAACTTGACGCTGTAAAAATCAAACTCACCCATCCCTACAGCGCCATGAACATGTTACTTTAGCAGTTCTGCCCTCCAAGGAAGCTATAAAAAACTTCAATACAGTGTTTGTTTAAGGACTTCTTTTTTGTACCACTTCTCACACATTTTTGGTAGGCATTGGTGACACATTCTTTTTTTTCAGTACAATAATTTAACTTCATTACTTTTCCCCCTACTTCATTAATCAAGTCATAAGTATAATTAAAATTAAAATAAACTACGTTTTGTATTCCCAGAACTTCACTTCAATTATTATTATTATTATTATTATAAAATGTACAGCAGAGAAAAAATTCCTTGTAAGACAAACTTTACACTTATCATATTTTTGTTAATTACTAATGAGAATTTATTTGGTTAACTATCTGGTCAACTCTGTGAACTATATATTTTTCCTGATGTTTCATGCTGGAATGTTGTGCTTTTATCATGTCTCTTGCTACTATAGATGTTCTTCTTAACCATTTATCAGTAAATATTTTAACTACCATTGGTAGGCCTGAAGATTCTGCCCCTTTGTCTCTTGACGACACTGAAATTTCGTAGACACTATTCATACCATATGCTGGGGCTATGAGAATGATTGTATGTGTTGACTTTGTTCACAATTTTAACTACTCGTAATTGTGAGTAAATTGGGGAGGTGCATGTTATGCAAATGCATCAGCAATTGCCTGGATTGGGCAGTTGAAAAAATGTGGCATACACCATCCCTTATGGAGCATGTTCCATCAAACTTGCAAATTCTGTAATGTAAGTTATGTCTGCTATCATACCACCTAACATTGTAAGTAGTTACAGTATTGAAATAGCCTTATTGGTCCAATCTTGGCATAATGGTAGCCCAAAACTGATATTAATCAGAGTTTTGGATGTGGTAAACATTATGAACTCCTGGTATTTTTTCTCACTGTTCTTCAGTTTCCCTCCATTCTTCCTTTTTAGGGCTGCGCCTCATTTTGTTACACTGACGTATTTTGACTAACCGTGTACTGCATGCTCAACAAGACCAAGACCATGACCATATCAGAAAATGTCTACATGTAGACCACTCACGTTGTGCTTTGGTACGTTTATTTGTGTCAGAAGTATAAATGGTTGCAAATCAGTGATGGTACAGGATAAGGGACACCAAAAAAGTTGTGTTAGATAAAATAAGGTAAACTTAAGGGATGAAAAGCCTTTGCTTTCCAAAAATCTTACTACTGTAGTACAAAATAGATGTAACGTACTGCTAATCGCAAATTGTTCAGTCAATATTTAAGCCAGTGCGTAGTGGTGACTGGTAGGTTATATCTACTTCATATCTTTTTTCCAGAAACTATGCCGGCTACAAGCAGGAAGATGGTAACTACGAAGCCAAGTCCCTGGCTGAGCTGGAGAATCAGAGGAACTCCAATCAGCAGGAGGCCGAGCACGGACAGTCGGGACAGCTGTACTCCCCGTCACCGGCCAGGAAGGGTGACTCCTCCCTCAGTGCACAGAAGGGTAGTGATACTTCAGGTATGCAATAGAATACCAACTAATGTTGAAACCTGTCTGCTGATTTATTAATATTTTCTCATACTTCTTGAAAACTTGTATGAATTTTGGAAGAGATTATGATTAATGTAAAATGTGTAGCGAGGTTCGCCCACAGGAGTTATGAGCATGCAAAGCCTTCATCATTAGGGTGCGGCACAATGTTAGATAATTGCCAATTGCCACCTATGCACTTGGTGTCCAGGGTTTCTCCCTGAGGAATTTTTCATTTTAAAGATTAAAATAGTAATAGCTAGCAGAAGTTGTGCCAAAATAGGATATTGTAAGAAGATGACATTTTGCAGTCACTTCCTAAAATATTTATAAAAGTTTCAATTGTAAAAACTATTTTTTATTATTAAAAAAGTGAAATGAATCAATTAAATCACTGTAACATTGTGATTATTAACTTCTGTTACTTTAAAATTGGTACAATAGTTATTAAGAATGGTAAAATAATATACCCCAAGGACCTNTTTCGCTGCCTGGATGGTGGAAGTGCTCCCCCCCCCCCCTCCAACCCACCACTCGTTAGGCAGGAAGTGAGAAAGAGAAGGGCAGAAACTAAACACACGGGTTACAGAAATCGTAAAGAAAGAGAGGAGAATGAGGCCATGTTCCAATAGGCACTTTTTGTTAACAAAATTGTCACGTTATCTGTTTTTTCTACAAAATCTACTACATATTTATGTAATTTGCATTTTGTCCACTTTGAAGCTGACAAATTACAAAATGTAAATTACCAAACCGCTACCATATTAGTTATGGCTGTGTGATACATTTAAATACAGTAGTGAATAAAATATGAAAATTGGCACAATTTACAACAAAAAGCAGATTTACAAAGAAAAAAAAATATTTCAGATGACAAGATTGTACACAGATAGGAAAGGGATCTCATAAACTGTGATTTTTCTTCAGAAAGTAGAGTAAACATGTAATTTTTGAGCCAAAGACAATTTATTTCACACTTCAAGCATAAAAAAACCTTTTTTTAAATACTGTTCTTGTGTTCAGGGTTTAAAATCAGTTAACATATAAGTATGTATAAGTAACATATAAAATGGATTTTAATTGTACAGAGAATTTATGAGTCCAGTTTCTGGAGCCATGAGGTTTTGTAAATTAAGACTTTGCCTGTAGTTTTGTCTAGCAGTAAACATGACGTTCACCATGTTTGTAAATACCCATATTCATGCATGCAAAATATAGTAGAACCTAATTAAAATGACCCCTAACTGTTTCCAGAAATAAGATTGTTATGACAGGTTGGTCACTATAGATATTGCAGGGAATTTAGGACCGATTTTGACCCATCCCCAACCCCTATGCATAAAAATTTGCACTTTTTTCATGAAGTCTGTGTTTAGTCATCTCTAGTGCGGAAATAACACGTTTTTGTAATTAAATATGAATTAATTTTAATAGACAGAGGTCTTGAAAGAAAAATTATACACGAATGGCTTATACTTACCCTCTCCTTGTCACCAAAAATTTAAAAAAAATAGATAAATGTGAGGATTCACCGAACATCTTAAGTCCATGTTCAACCATCTCTGGCATAAAATAAATATCGTTTTTGCATGGAATGTTAATTTAATTCAATAGTCATATGTCATCTGAATGAAATAATACCACGGAAGGGTATCTGCAAACTCCTTTGTCATCAATCAATTACGAAAAGTTAAC
Source organism: Clitarchus hookeri (assembly GCA_002778355.1). NCBI lineage: Eukaryota > Metazoa > Arthropoda > Insecta > Phasmatodea > Phasmatidae > Clitarchus > Clitarchus hookeri. The sequence goes on from NQII01005415.1 coordinate 153,461, forward strand.
AATGGACACTGCCTACAATTTTTCCGAGTAAAAACTCATGTGTTTCATAGCCTCTTTCATAAAGATCTGACATTTCAATGAAATACTAATTTGTATTAATAAACAGACGTCTTCTGAATAAAAGGGTACCACGTCCACAGAAGGATATCTGTGATGTCCTTTGTCTCCAATAAATTACAGAAACATTAATATTGGACACTGCCCATGTTTTTCTGAGCAAAAATTCAATGTTTGGTGGTGGTGTCTTGCTAAAAAAATATGAGGATATATCAACAAAATATTAGTTTATATTAATAAACAGATGTCTTCCAAATAAATGGCACAGAAGTATTTCTGTGCACTCCTTGGTCACCAAACAATTACAGAAACTGTAAAATTGGATGCTGTATACTTTTTGCACCACATTTACAAACAAAACCAAAGTGTCATTGTTTATTCCACACACAAACGCTACTTTCCGAAGTGACAAGGAAAGGGAGCAGAGCACAACTGCAGAAAAACACTAAGGGTAGTCGCATCGCAGGCGTGCTGAAACATTCAGAAGCCTGAGGGGTGAAGGGTGGATGGAGGTAATAGGTATTGACTAGCACTGGTGGTCCAGAGGGGTGGTATCTATTTTTAGGTGAGCTGGCCCTGCCTATACAGTGCTCATCGAGAGAAATGCAACATGCAGCAACCTAAAAAGTGCAAAAAATTTATTTTTCAACTAATTTTTCAACAATTTTCTACTTTTTTCACCCAAATTATTCGTGGTTTCTCAAAAATGAGTTTTTATATAAAGGTCACTTCAAATGGGGTCAATATGGAGGGGTTCTATTGTAAAAGCAAAAGGGAATGGGGGCCATTTTTTTTTCTTTTTGTGTCACCAACAGTATTAAATCTTATATTAAGTAGGTTTCCTTACAAATCTTACTGTAGTATCAAAACTTCTTATTAATGAGCAAATTTGTTGAAAATTTAAGTCCATGAAAACAATAAGATACGGCAGGAATAGGCCACAACGGACTACCTTTTAAAAAGTAAACAGAAAACAAGCACACTTAGGGCAGTATTCGTCCTGAGTGTGTGTGTATATATATGCACATGCATGCATACACTTATATGTGCACATGCACACATTTTTACCAAGTGGATATGCGGTCACAACATTTTGCTAGGCCAGCCAGCAAAACCTTGCAACAGTACATCCATGTGGTCAGAATGTGTTCTGTGGATGTGTGTGTGTGAGTGGGTGCATACGTGCATGCATGTATGTGCATGTGTATGCGCATATGTGGACACACACCTGTGATTACTTATGTTTTCTGTCTCCTTTTTAAAATGTTATAAGTCCATCAAAATTCTGGAGTTGATGTTATTGGTGTTAACCTGTTGCCCGACCCTAGGAGGCCAACATGTTTCTATGGATAGCCAGAAAAAATACCCGAAGTGGTATGAGGTGAGAATGTACTGAATATGTGGATGAAATGGGAGTGTTTCTAAGCACTACAGTTCAAATTAATGACTGCCAACATGTGTGTTTCTCATCCAAAAATCTTCCAGCACTCTTGGGGCCTGGGACTGTATCACAGGCACCAAATGTTTAGAGGCTAGTGCTGAGATGAGAACCAGATGCAAGTTGTTTGGTAACTACAGGAAGTTCATGTTTAATTAAGCAATTTTTAAAGTTCTGCATAAAATATCATTTTCAGCCCATTTTGTATACTTTTATCATGAAATGTAACGTTAATGATCCCTTGACATACATGTAGATCAAATGAAACTGTGAGATTGTAGTTAGGAATGCATATATGTACCTTGCTGTGTTTATGTACTTATGTAGCTAAAACAAACAGAAACCGAAATAAATATTTTTTTTTTCTCACAAATTGAAATATTATACCGTCAGTACAATACCCAGAAACATTGCTGGCAACTTTACTGGGAGGGTGAAAGTGTGTGTGTTTGCCAANTGTTTAGAGGCTAGTGCTGAGATGAGAACCAGATGCAAGTTGTTTGGTAACTACAGGAAGTTCATGTTTAATTAAACAATTTTTAAAGTTCTGCATAAAATATCATTTTCAACCCATTTTGTATACTTTTATCATGAAATGTAACGTTAATGATCCCTTGGCATACATGTAGATCAAATGAAACTGTGAAATTGTAGTTAGGAATGCATATATGCACCTTGCTGTGTTTATGTTCTTATGTAGCTAAAACAAACAGAAACCGAAATAAATAATTTTTTTTTCTCACAAATTGAAACATTATACCGTCAGTACAATACCCAGAAACATTGCTGGCAACTTTACTGGGAGGGTGAAAGTGTGTGTGTTTGCCAANATTATACCGTCAGTACAATACCCAGAAACATTGCTGGCAACTTTACTGGGAGGGTGAAAGTGTGTGTGTTTGCCAAGACACTTGCAGTTTGAGGCAGAGAGCTTTTTAAAATTTGATTTCAAAAGTACTCAGTTAAAGAGAGTATGGTACGTAAATTAATGCCAACTATGTTAATTGTGGTCCACAGGTTTCTGGAAGACAGCATTGATAAACTATGAAAGGTCGATCCTAGATACCTACTCTGTGATCACATATTTTGCTAGATTAGTGCATTTTCTTTGCATAATTTCTTACGCTGCAATGACATACCAAAATTTAAGACGTTAGAAATAGCTCTGCAGACACATCCCAATCTGCCAAAATATTTGCTCACAAAGTTAGTAAAAATTGCTATGCGGGATTACCCTTTCTTGGTTTTTCTATATTGGCTTGCAAGAACTTTTAGAATAGAACTAACATTTAGAGTAGACCAATAATAGCCAGTGATGTGGCATGCTTGTGGGCCACAGGTCAGGACTACGAGATCTGCCCGTACGCAACATTCAGTCTGCCGGGCACAGGCAAGGCAGCCAGCATTCAGAACATGGACTACTACATGCAGTTCCAGACGTTTGGCCAGCAGGAGTGCTACTCAGGCCAGCCGCAGGCCTCTCGCAAGCACTACTCGCACGTGCGTGGCCGCTCGAGTGCATCCTGCACCTCACGAGAAACCAAGCTCGCCAACTCTTCCAACAGCCCACCTGATGGGCTCAGCCTCGGTAAGTCCTGGCCATGCACCTATCGGCCTAATTTGATCATAATTTATTGCAGTATGGCAAAAGCGTTCCCTATAGACCAAGAGTCTCCAAGTTTGAATATCATGTAAGGTGTGTCATTTTAAGGTGTATGTTATTTTAGAACCTACCATTTTTTATTGCATAAAGCTCGCACATTTTATACATTTTTTTTTATATGGGGTGTGACTATTATGTAAATAATTTGTTTAGATACTTGAAAAAAAAATAACAGTGCCTGTTTCCAATGTAACTGATGTTAATTTATCGGTCAGCAGTTGACATCCATCCCTTGTAAACGGCACATATTTCCCTTTAACTGTTTGTTTGTAGAGACATCCAGTAATGGTGAGTATACTACCTATCAGCAAACGCACCTGTTGAGCTCCTTCTGTTTGGCAGTTGCTCGGCACACNCCAGTAATGGTGAGTATACTACCTATCAGCAAACGCACCTGTTGAGCTCCTTCTGTTTGGCAGTTGCTCGGCACACCGTATTCGGCACAGCTTGACCTTGCTTCGTTACCTTGTATGTATGCTTGCGAGAGGAGAGGAAGCTATCTTCGGGTACGCTCGGCTGTTGCTTGGTGCAATATTGCTTCCTCCCCTTACACGCCTGACAGGAGGGGAAATTGTTGTCTAGCAACTAGCACAGCAATCTCTTCCTCCCCTTTCTTGCCTAGAGAGAGGGGAAGTTTTTGCCTCTTGCATCCTCCCTCTCTTAGCAAATGAGAGGCAGAAAACCATGCAGGGTCAAATTTACATCCATTGCGAGGTTAGGAAAAAAAAAAACTTAATTCATCCTCGGCTAATGTTAGCTGCAACGTGTTAGCCAGAACTGCTTTGACTTGTTCCTTCCATGCTTTGTGAAGGGATGACTGACAGATTCACACTCCTCCAAAATTGTTTGTAACGGGACACCCAGAGTAGAGGGCATTCTTCTGGTTTGGCTGCAATATTGAAAAAAAACATCATTTTTAAACAGTTAAAAAAAGCTTTACTCTTTTCTGCACTTAAAAATGATGGTGCACCCATTATGTTATGAAATAGTAGCAATCTCCTGACGAGCCTCCCAATATCAAATTGAGAATGTCAAAAAGCAGTAAAGAAGAAAAAAAATTATATTAATTATTTTAAGCTTGCAGTTTTGTGTAGTTTCTGGACATCTGTTTGTGCAAAGTCAAGTTTTGCTGTACGTACTAAAAGATTTGAAATATTAAAAATTTTTGATAAAGCGTAACTTAAAACAGTTTGTGTTAAGAGAAAGTGTGTTCCTTAAATTTGACCATCAGCAACCCGAACTTTCCATTCGTATGTACAGTAGACACTCAGTTTTACAGGTACTGACTTTACAAGGACAGCAGTTTTATGAGTTCATTATCGGGAGCCTTCTAAGAATTACAAAAATTAAACAGAAAATAAAAAAATCTCTGCAAAAATGTAACATGTGATCAAAATCAATTTTAAAATATGTTTGCTTGCTATAAAATATTTTTTTTATGTCATTGCCTGTATTTGGTAAGTCATAACATGAAAAACTAAAAACTTAGTGAAAATTGGTAATAAAATGTGGCTGAGGTAGTTAAGAGAACTTGTCATTGTATCACAATGTGTGAAGAAAGACATGAGGATGGGGAGCGGACAATGAAGATCCCTCTACAGTCCTTCTTCTCCCTCAACTGGTCGGCTAGGAGAGAGAAGGCACAAAGATGCTACGCTGGTTGCTAGGCAACCATCTTCAATCTCACTAGCTGTGTGTGCGGAGGAAACAAGGCTGCACTTGCACATACCGTGTCACCCATTGACAGCCGAAGTTTATCCTTCCAATTTACATGTTTACATGAACAGGGGCAACGCTGCACACACGTGAAAATTGAAATGTAAAATTATCTTTGTATATGGTAAATGTGTGCCATTTGAAATTATTTTTAAAAAAAAGTGATTTATTTAGACAGAGGTGAACAAATACTGTTTTTATGATTTGTTTCTTTTGAAACCTTACCAGCGCTAGTATTGGCCTTGAAACTTCTCCTCCCTAGGGGTGTAGAGCTGGACCCTATTGACATGTTCATCAAGGTGTTATTAATCAGACTGCTGTACTCAGTATTTATTCATCGCCTGTTTTTTTTTTGTCACATAAGAAGATGAATTTTGAGATTGGTGATGAAATATGTTTTTATAGAAAATTAATTGGTACTAGTGGCAATTTGCATGTTCCTGGTCATGCTAGATGGTCCTGGTTTGGTCGGGTGTGAAAAAATCTGGCAGAGTGCCATGGGTTTGGTGATAGACCTGGCGTGTGCGAATGTGGCAAGGGCAGGCAGGGCTGGGTGTAACTGGTCTCTCCAATAAATAGTTGAAAACTCCGGAATAAAATACTACAGGGTTTATTTATAATTAACAGTGAGTGCTCTACTGTGGAAAGCTCTACCCATTTGTGTCTCGAACACCAAGCTCAATAAAGCCTCTGTTGTATTGGACCCATGAAAACGATTAGCCTCAGCCATGTCAAGAATACTTCCACTTAATCTGATACTAACAGTCTTTTGGCACATGAGTCATAGGTCTGGTCACGAAGAGGTAGGCGGCGTGGCGAGCATGGCCTCCAAACACCTCCGACAGAAACACTCTAGTGCTTAAAACTGCTTTTCCCTAGTGGACGGTTGGCTGGCAGTGCATGCCGCAGAGAATCGCAGTGCTTGTTGTAGAGATAGGCAGGTAATAGCTGAAGAACTGGCATTTTGCAAGCCTGTAACTGAATATGTACCTCTGCAGCAGACGTAATAAGGGTCAGAATTGCGCGGGGATGAGATATAGTTCTTTCTGACTTCCACTCCATGGTAGCTGAGCAAACTGGCTGCACATGAGAAGGGGGTAGTAGTGAGTGGCAGCCAGGCCAAGCCAGGTTGCGAAATGTCAACCGGAGGTCAGGAGGGCGGTATCCACACCTGCTTAGGGGTAAACCAAACCCTGTCCATTTCATCTCACGTCTGTAGTTGCAGTGAAAGGGGTCCAGGCGAGATGTGAGTGATAGCAGCCATTAAGTTTATTGGTAAGATGGCATACGTCAAGTTTCTCGTGACTTTAGTGGGTGCCAGCTCTTCATTGATATGGGAAGAACACGGAACTCAGAGGGCCACATGGGTCGATGGCTGTCAGATGTATTCCAATCTCTATTGCTGTTAAAGTCGATACCTTACTTACGTGTGTTTCCCTTGAAGTTGTTGGCCACCTTAGATGCCAGTGTCTCAACGTGACATTGTCAAGAGCCACGTCACATGCTCAAAATATACTTGACACTTAATAGGTGGAAGTCNATGGAAGCCTTAATTAAAAATAATGTCCATGACATAATACCTCTGAACACCCACTTTGATTTATTAGCATTGTAGTAGTGCATGACATACACTATACCTTTACCTTAATGACTATTGATCAAGTCTATTTGCCAAAAAAATACGCTGCACACCAAAATAGATGATGTTCTATTTGTCGAATAAAATGCAAGATGAAAGTTACATGGTATATTAAATCTCTAGATCCGAGAGCCTACCAGAGGTGAGAGAATCTGCTCCGGGCACTCTAAAATTGCAGATGTTCAGGTTGAGATTAAAACTGTTTTCAGACCAATGCGCAAAAGATGCTGTAGCTACCCTGGAGTGGTGTGGCAACACCACTATCCTCATTACGGCCTGTTTATAGACTGTCGCGTGCTTGGCGTGAGCGATGACAGCTGTACATTCATTCGTGCTGAACATCCAAAAAATATAGTAAATAGAAAACAAGTGTATGATATGAAGGGAAGAGTTAAGTGTGCCAGTTCTCAAGGTGCACAGAGCAGAAATGGATAGATTAAACAGCAAGCTAAGGATGTAATTCCTTTCCTTGTGTCAGTCATCACTATCACCAATGCCGTCGGCAATGAAATATTGTTTCAATCGTTCACCATACGAGTTCCAGTCTTCTTCACCAGCTTTAAATTTCTATAACATGATTTTCGCCATCCTCGCTGCCAATTGTAATACTATATATATTTATTTTACAAGTATACATTTTATTACATCCTTAGCTTGCTGTGTAGTCCATCCATTTCTGCTCTACATACCTTGACAACTAGAACGCATGACTCTTCCCTTCATATCCTACAACCATCAATCAAAGAAATCAAGTACACAAAAACACAGTAACAGTACTTAAACCCTCAAGAAAATACACAATTGCACTTTTCTTAATTACGTACATTTCCGTGTCCAGAAATTTGGGCAGTTGGTAACGAAATTACCCAATCAAGGTTGTTGATAAGTCTTAAATGCTTTGGCCAATCAGGTTTTTGTGTTTGCAGAAAGAGCACATAAAAAGACACTGTATTTACTTTATATATTTCATAATAAGTGAAAATGTACGTAAAGAATTTTAATGTTACTAGTTTTCAATATCCTGCTTGAGCAAGTCCTTTGTGACTCAAAGGGTGTAGGACAGGACTTCCTGAATGGCAAATATAAAGGAATTCAATCATTTAAAAAGCACTGCTTCTATTTGCTTTCAGGGCCCACGTATTTCCAGACTTCGTTGCACATGCGATTTCCGTCATGTACACTCGCAATCAGGTCACACGTGCCAAGAACAGATCACCAGGAGGACAGTGTCGTGCATTGTGACTTCATGTTACAGTATGTCGCCTCCGGTGGTTAGGCATCCTGATGGCGGTGGCTTGCAAGTGGTACCGAAATTAGGCCACAACATACCAAGCTGCAAAAGATGTCTCTTAAGGGCTGTGAAAGCATGCCTGTCTCTTGACTAATGTGGTGGCTGATAGGCATGTGCTACCAGCTCTGTGCGTAGTTGGACAGACTCTGTTTATGGGTCCCTACCTGGTGTTGAGGTGGTATAAGTTGTTGGGCAGCATGATAAATTATCTTGAAAGTGTGTGGCCATGTGGGCCACATTAGATTTATATCGGTAATTTGTTGCCAGAGGGAAATAACACACGTCTATGCACTTCTAAGATGTTAGGCCACTTTTAAAATCTCAAGCTGTGCCATTACAGTTTGGTGATGAGTCAGTTCAGGATCAGAGTCTGATACATGTCGCTCATCTAGTCAGAAAACTGCCTCAGTGGACTTATGGTCTCATCTGGGTGCTGTTTTGATAAGGGCATCAGTTCAAGCCACTCACTTTCATCGATGAACTTCTCTGCATCATTCCCAGTTATGCCAGTTGGTTGTGTAGGGTTAGAGAGACTACAGCCCCAGATCCTAGAAAGTCTACCTCCTTGTAATGGGGGAAATTTAGTTTTTGCCCCTAGTTGAAGTTGTCTTTACTGCTCCTTAGCTTTCTGATGCTGCTCTCAGCATTGTAACAGGTCAGGGTACGCTGGTTTGGGCTTGGCATTGTTAACTGAGTGATGGCCAAGACAATTTTGTTAAAGACATTTTGCAGATCCACATAAGTTCAGCTGAGATCGAGTAGTGGTGACTTGGTTCCTTCACATTTGCTCACCAGTGCTGCCTTCCAGCACCCCTTGTTGAAGACTGTATCTCCTGTTAGGGCACTATAGTCTGTTGTTAATGGTTTCTTCACACATTTTGAATAAAAAATTTGAAAAAACATCCTATTTATGACATGTTTGGTTACTTTATAAATGTGTCCTGTATCACACACATTTTATAATTGCGTTATCATAAAAGCATCTTATATTTGGTTTAACTGAACTTTTACTTATATTATATACAGAGTCGAATTACATTATTATGACCACCTGCTAGTATCCAGAGTAACCGCCCTTTGCTGCACGGACAGCAGCTAGACGAGCTGGCAGTGACTCAGTCAGGTGCTGATAGGTCTCCACAGGTATCTGGACCTATGCTGTCTGCAGTGTGTCCCACAACTGTTGAAGGGTACATGGCGGAGGAGACAGACGGCGAACATGACGATCGAGGTGGTCCCACAGATGTTCAATTGAATTGAGATAGGGGCTGTTTGGAGGCCAGGGAAGAACTTGGAAGTCTTGATCGTGCTCTTCCAGCCATGTGCGGACACTTCTAGCTGTACGGCAAGGCACATTATCGTGCTTGAAGATACCAACCTCCTGAGGAAAGACAATCATCATGTACGGGTGGACGTGATCGTCGAGGATGGATTCATAACCAAATCGATCAAGAGTGCCTTCCATACGGATGATGGGACTTAGAGAATACCACAAGAACATTCCCCAGACCATAACACTGCCCCCACCACCTTGTGTTTGTCCAGCAAGGGCTGCAGAGTGTTTGTTCTCTGACATTTCTCGCCAGACACGCTGACGTCCATCCGTTTTATGCAGCTGAAAACATGACCCGTCAGAGAAGGCTACCTGTCGCCAATCAGCAGTGGTCCAGTCGCCATACTGTTGAGCGAATTCCAGTCGTTTTCGTTGATGCACCTATGTTAGCATGGGTGAAGTCACCATTCGTCTGCTCCGAAGTCCCATTTGCAGAAGAGTTCGCTGAACTGTTGCAGTAGACACGTGTCTGGATGCCACCTTGTTCATTTGGATGGTGAGCTGTTCCACTGTAGCCTGTCTGTTGGCCTTCATGCACCGTCGTCGACATTCACCTCGGCACATGGAGCATTCAATGGTGCGTGGAGCTCTGCAGTTTCCACGATGGTTATTCGCAATGGTGCCGTTCGTCCACTCACGATACACCTTTTCCACAGAGGCACATGAACAGTTCATAAACGTCGCTGTTTCCGAAATACTGCCGCCTTGGCCCGAAAGCTGACGATCATCCCTTTTTGCAACCCTGTTAAATCGCTTCCCTTACCCATGACAGCAAGAAGTGCACTGTGTACAGCCAACCTGTCAGTCACATTATATACCCACATTACCAGCCCACGTCACGGGCCATACGTCGTGGGCTACGCGCTGCAGATGACACTTGTAGCAGGTGGTCATCATAATGTGATTCGACCGTGTATATGTATACACAGTATATATAAATTAAAATATTTCATTTATAACCAATATGAATAAAGATGGAAAGAAAATTGGAGTGCTGATAACGCCTAGTAAGAAATAGTTCTTATGCAAAATATAATTTCACTTAATGTGCACAAATGCGGTGCGTTAGCCCCCTGGTGTAATTCTGCAGGCTTTGTTTGCATGAGGTGGAGAAATATCCTTGACTTATTACTTTAGCAGGCCTTCAGAAAAGTTGGAAGTAACAGTGAATGAACTATACAAACCCAGCATGAAGGATTGGGATGGGTCTGCTGTTGTGCCAAGTGTGAATCCCTAACATGGGCTGCTTCACCACTGCCACATGCTAGCTGTTGTTCCCGCCTCGCCCTTAGTCTGCCTAACCCCAGCAAAAATTCTTCCAAAGAGTGGATTCTCAGGTATTAGTCTATTGAACACAGCTTACAAGGTATACGCAAGAATTTTTAATCAGAGACTATGTAACATAGTTTACAATTCTCATGGGTGAACAATCAGGATTTGCAAAAGGAATATCGTGTTCAGAGAATATTTTTATCATAACACAACTAATAGAAAAAAGAAGAGAATTTAACTGTCCAACATTATATTTAATATTTATCGACTTCATAAAAGCTTTTGATAGAGTCAATAGAACTAAGTTGTGAGATATAATAACATGGAGAGGGATAGCTATACACATTGTGGAAGTATTTGGAATATATCTGCATGAAACAACAAAACAGTGAGCTAAAGAAGACTGGTATTAATATGGGGGTAAGACAAAAATGTTGTACATCACCTACTTTAATTTATATTTGGACAACACAATCCGAGAGTAGAAACAGTGGCTAAATGTAATGAATATACAAACTGACCTTTATGAGAAGAATTTTGCAATAACACTATTACATGGAGACGATCATGTTGTTGTATCATATGATGACAACATTCTGCAGAGTGCAGTATTTGAACTTCTCAAAATAATATGCGACAATAATTTTGACATCTCTATGAATAAAACTAAATCCATTGCATTTCAAGGACTCCAACCCCTAAGAAGTAAATTCGTTAAAGGTTAATAAGTTGGATAACAATTGGATAAGTTAAAATTTTTAGGATGCCCCTTATCATATAAAAAAAGAGTAGATTTAGANAATAAGTTGGATAACAATTGGATAAGTTAAAATTTTTAGGATGCCCCTTATCATATAAAAAAAGAGTAGATTTAGAAAACAAAACTGAAAATCTCTTGAAAATGAGCGAGACAGTTAGGAGAACGCAATAAAAAAATTTTATAAGACTATGGCAGTTCCGTGAGCATTATACGGCAGCGAAACTTGGACAATGGCAAATAAAGACAAAGGTAGCTATAGGTTACGAGCAGGGGAAATGAGATTTCTAAAATCAATCATAGGAGTTACAAGAATAGACACACTCAGAAATGAAGATACAAGAATACAGTTACACATTAATGATTTAAATGGATATATAAAGCAATACAGAAAAAATTGGCTAGAACATGTAGAAGGGATTAAAGATACAAGATATCCCAAGAAAATGATATATTATAAACCAACAGGAAAAAGAAATGCCAAACAACCAAAGAAAAGGTGGTTGGTTCAAGACTAATACTTTNGATATATTATAAACCAACAGGAAAAAGAAATGCCAAACAACCAAAGAAAAGGTGGTTGGTTCAAGACTAATACTTGGAGATCGTAACAAACCATAAAAGGCTTAAAGCATGAAGAAGAGTGGATTCTCCCTAAGAGCAAAATCTGGATTAGTATCATCCTAGCATCATATGCATAGATTAATAATTCTGCATCAAGTACATTGGACATATTCCACAGCCGAATCACCCTTTTACCTGCCCTACAAGTTCCCCACTCAGCGTATCTGAAATATTTCCATTCTTAAGTTCTCATGTGCAGAGGACTAACATGACTAAAATTGTATGAGGACAAATTTTCGTTACTAGTTATTTGTTTTGCCTCATTTTTTAAATGTGCTTAGGGAAACAATGCACTGTGCGTTAGTGAAGCTGTATTGGAGTTATTATTTTTGAAACATGCTATTCTCTGTAAATTATTCTAGAAGTTTCTCATAACCCCTAATCTTTCTCAGGCCACCATTAGAAAATGTGAGACTTGCACGTGACCAGCATCACAAAGGCACAGTTTTTAAACATACCTCATCAGAAATTGATGTAATGAAATACATTTTGAGAGAAGGCAGAATAGTCCAGAATTGCTGTACCTAAAATTTCTAATCAGTTTGGCAGACTAAATGTTGTAAAGATCCTGTCATCAGAATTGTAGACTAATACATAAGTTAACCATGTCAACGAATAGTAAAATGGCTGTTTGCCGTGTTTGCTTTCTCGTTCCACCAAGAGATATCGTGCATCTCAAGTCAGCAGACATTACCAATGTCAATGGCGGCAGCCCCCGCCAAGGCACTTGCGTACCGTGCCTTGCCGCACACCGCCAGCGACCACCGCTCCAACTCCGACAGCAGTGGCGGCAATGCTGACCGGGTGCCCCAGTTCCCGCACAAGGCTGCCAACACGTCGCGTGAAGGCAAGTCCCTCAGTAGCTTCGATCATGTATTAAACTCAGCACACATTACCTCCAATTCTCTGCACAATTACTCCTTAAATAATTTACTGAAGTAACAATGACATTTTAGTCATTTAGTCTCTGGTACAACTATTATCATGCACATACACTATCACTGTCAGTCTACCAGTTCAAATGCTGAACCACTTACATTTTTCTGTAAAGTTGGCTGTCATGTTACAGATAAGATAGGCTGTAAAATGCTCAAAGTTCTTCAGATTTGAAAATGAGTGAATTATTGTAAAGGAGAATTATGTTGCTCTGGTTATTTTAGCTATCAGCAATTGTTTGTTGTTTCTCAAGACAAGGTAACAAGCCAAATTTAGTTTTTTTTTTTTTGTTCGTTTTTGTGGCAATAGTGGTAGCTCTCCTGCATGCTTCACATGAGCAAGTACACAAACTGTAACAAAATATATAGGATATGTTTTGTACAAGTTTACAAAAAAATTAAATAGAGAATTGGGGATAGTGTGAATTACTGAGCATAAGGGTAGATGGCTCACTGAGTACTGCTCATGCTGTGCACTGAAACTGAAACTGAAATCCTCGTTACTTATTGCAGGGTTGTTTGGCAGGGCTTAGCCATTTGGTGTACTGTAGTTGTGTTTCAAAATGTGTTTGTATCTATTTCATTGTTGCAGCAACAACATGTTGCACTTTCATAGTATTTTCTTGCAAATTTTGTTAATTATTACAGTCAGCTCTCAATTTTACGACCCCTGGTACAATGACCCTGTCAAAGTAAGAACTCTTTTTTTGGGGAACCATGAAAAATTTGTTTAAAAACAAAGAAAATAGGCCAAAAAAAATAAGTTTGTTGCATTTATTTTGGTAGAAACACACGATTATCTTTGCGAGTACTGTACTACTGGCAAGTAGGATTGATCTAAAAATAAATGTCATCAGCACGCATTTGACTCTTGTCTGTCCTCTCCCTCCAGACCGCAAAGTGTCACCAAGCACGACTGCCTTTGTTGTAATCAAAATTGATTACAAAATATGTTTGCTAAAATATGTGTGTTGAATGGTGTTACATCTTAATGGTACGCCATTGCACCGTGTAGTAGATCTGCCACACCATATTATGAAAAGATAAAAAAAATTAGAAACTGCTGCGTAAGTAGTTGAGAATGACCATCTTGTTTATAACCACAGAGTACAGTGGATTCTCTATCCATCGTTTCTCAGAGGACTGACAAAAAATTTCAATACATGTGGACTTTCAATGAATGAGGTCTTGAAATGCTGATCAATCAAAAATGGGACCACAGAATATGTTCCATGGATGCGGGGTTTCAATCCATCCGAGTTCAATCTCCAAGCCAGATGTTAAATACATCTTCACACTTACGTTGGTGCAAAGGCACTATGTGTGTTTGGTAGATGTCTGCATTTTGAAGTTATTAATAATATATCATTCAAAAACTTGACAGTGACAAATAAATACTTTCACTAGCATTTGTTACCTTGCAATCTTCAATGGTTAATAATTCAAAACCACATCCTCTGATTTTCCTACAAGAAGCTACTGAAAATAGATTTAGTGCTCAGTAAAATTTATTCACTGCTTGATGTTTTCAACATTTTTGGTGAGAAAGGGTTAAGTACATGCTTCTGTGGTATTATTTTATTTGATAGATGTCTGCCTATTTAATGAAATTCATATTTCATTTTAAAATCTTGTTAGTTTTATGTTAGAGATAACGAAACGTGGACTTAACTGTAAAAGCACTATTAATTGTGATTGTGGATTTTTTGAGAGTTTGAAATTGGTCATTTCCATTTTATGAACCTAACTATTTTATTAGGTCGTTTTCAGAAACTATAGCATTTCTAAAATAAGGGGTTACTGTATAACTTGTGATTTTGCCACAAGAGCCATTCAAAACCAGTCGAAGTACAATTTTAACACAATTTTTGCGTATAGTGGTTAGGGTAGATTAATAATTGCTCCAAATTCCAAAAACAGCCCCTTTGAAATAACAACCCTTTTCTCGGGAACCGTGAAAGATCATAGAATTGAGAGTTGACTGTAATTCCACATGAAATTTCATTTACATCAAAGTTAGGTATATTATACATACAACAATTTTTAGTAGGCTAATTTATGAAAATACTTTGTTTTACATAAATCATCTTTGCAGTAGTTCAGTGACTCTGTACTAAATTTGCAAAGTTTATTTAAGCCCTTAACTTGGAATAACAACTTAACAACGGTGGTTTCATGGATATTTAACAAGATATGATGCAGTCAGCCATCTACTCTAAAAATGATCGAAGCTCAGTAGGCTGTGAGACATGTCTTATTCAGTCAGCACGTGCCCGGCGCCCGCCTATCTCGAGCTTATTTGCGTTTTACGTGTTTGGATTTTCACGGCTACAAGCGCACACGGGATGAAGAAGACAGCACCTTTCGGTTACAGATGGCTCTGTGTCTGTAACTTGTGGATTATGTAAGGGGTTTGGTTTGTACTATCATCTACATATAGTTTCTTTGCTATTGTGAGCCATTTTGAAGTTTTTTTTTTTT